>APFE030707599.1:102339-132982 GCA_000404065.3 Pinus taeda | reverse complement strand
GCTCACAGGGGTGAAGAAGTGGGATTGAAACTAGTGAAATGTGGAAAACGAATCACATAGCATCAATCATCACTTCCGAGGCTTGCACCCGGTAACCAGGACTTCCTAGGAGGTCACCCATCCTAGATCTCCTCTGGCTGATACTAATTGTTGGAAATGAGCTCACTACTAAGAGGGGTGTGGGGGTGAATCAATAATGCTAGGATTTATTTATTTTTAACACTTTTTACCAAAGCACCTAATTATTAGTGAGCTAACATCAAATCAGAATTAAATCATGTAGAACCATTACATAAAAAATGTAAAGACACCTTGAAGAATCAACAAGAAACCATGCACATAAGAGGTCACAAATGTTTCTGGTGGAAAACCCTCTATAGGGAAAAATACCACCGACTGCTGCTACTACTCAAATATTATATTAAGTGATGAATACATTTTTACATGGAATAGAAAGTACCCACTAGATGGAAGACATGACTACTATGACAATAGCAACACTAGATAGAAAGACTCTTCTCTCGTAACTCTATGAACACTCATTCGCTGGAAGCCACCACAACCAATGACTCTCGCCCAACACTACTTGATTCCAGAGAAATATGCTTCTTGTTTTGATTTCTAGCTAGAATTCTCGCACCTTCTTTTCACATTATCTTCTATGAAGCCTCAACGGATTCAACACGTACATGTGAACCATGTTTCATGCATTTTCAAATTGGGCTCTCAAATATTCTCAACATGAGCAACCCAACAATGTCTCTTTGATCTGAAAGTGATATCTGATAAGCACACTAATCTTAGATACAACTATACAATATGTTATACACAACATTGTAGTAGACCCTTTCTTCACATACTCACTCATTGCTTGAACTAACCAATAAAACTCAAAAGACACACATATATAGGAATCTAGACACATCAACCTTGGAATTCGCTTTCCAATTTCTCAAACATGAAAATTCATAATGCAAATGTACTTTCACTTTCGTATGCTAAATGAATGCAAACTGTTGATTTTTTTTTTTTTTTGAATTTAAAGACAAACAAGAAAGTGTGAACTGATCGATCCAAAAAATTGTGATCTATGCTTGGTAGTGAAGAAATTGAATCAACATAAAAAATTGGTTCAATAATCGACACTAAAAATCAACCAGAAACGAGCAGTGAAAAAGCGTCAAGCAAATCAATAAGAGGGTTGTGGATGAACCTTGAATAGACAAGTAAACCAAGCAAATAGTTTCTCGACAAAACTGCTAAAGGGCTAGGTCACATGGTCTAAAAACACAAGACTCACTCAATGAAATCAAAGAGACAGTGCCCCTAACGAAAAGCAATTAAAACAAACTAATGAGAGACAAGAAACAACAGGGGATAAGCAAGATTGATGAATTCAGGAGGTAAAGTTATAAAAACAACTTTTCAGGAATCATCGCAAGTTGTACACTGACAACTAGAGATGTCATCGCTAGTTTAGATACCATCGCTAGTGATGGACAGACAACTAGAGATGTCAGTGCAAGTTTTACACAGACAACTTGAGGTGATCGCGGAAAAACACCTATTTTCCACGATGATGCGATTTCAAGAGTCGTCGCAGGAATCAAACTAGAAACCCGAGATCATCGTGGGTTCAAAGCTATAATGTGGCGATGACGTCGCGATTGTTAGGATTTTTTCCGTGATGATGTTCAAAACAATAACAGGTGAACCAAAACTCCCAAATCAAAAATAGCCGATCCTTCAATCAAATAGGGGTATTTCCCAGATCCACCTAGGAAACTCCAAGGACTGGTAACTAATCCCCAAAACTTCAAAAGAGACCAAATCAAAAAATCAAGGCAAGAGCAAACAAGAAAAACAAAGGCCAAAACTCCTCCCCAGCGGAGTCGCCAATTTGTGATGCAGGAAAGTGTTCTCTCTGCGGACAGAGGCAACCCCTCTAGCCCTAGAGTGGGTCTAGTCACAAACGAGGATAGATCAACAATAGCTTTCCTTAAACAGTAAAATTTGGAGGCCTACCTCAACCGATGGTCGATGGAATTTCGTTGCGCTGCTTCAGCTTCCGCTTCCTTCTCCTCAACGAGTGATCAACCTGAAACAAAGCAAAGGAAATACAACAAAGCACGTAACTGGATACAACAATGAACTATTTACTCACAAAGTCAAGAAGTCATGAGCTATCAAGTACATTACATACAAGACATAAGAAAACATCATTGATTTCATTAATAATGAAATAAGAGTCAGCTTGCAACCAAAGTCTTGACATCACAAGCCTTCTCAGAAAGAGTACAGCCAGCATGTTCTTCAAGCATTCACTCTTTGGAGATGGATCTCCCAACATACAAGAGCTCTCTCACTCATAAGTTTTACACAAGATCAAGGGCACTTCACAACCTTCCACAAGCTATTAACAATCGCACACTTATCACTCTCACACCAGCTATCTAGCAAACTCACAAACACTAACATCACTACTCAACTAGCCAACTATCAAGAACTCTGGAACTAGCAATGCATATCAATGGTGAGAGTTTAAATAGGAGAAGGAATCTCCATGAATGGGGGAAAGGAGAGCTTATCACCAAGGAAGGTAGCACGATTGACGGAACTGCCACACCAGGGAAGGAAGGGCAACATAAACAAGGCTAACAACCAGGTCTGAAGTCATCTGGAAGGCCGACTGTTGGAACAATTCGCCCAATCTAGATCATCGCGGGCACAAAACTGGGCTTCAGCGTTGACATCGCAAGTGATCAGTGTAGATAGTCAGATCATCACTGAAGAGACCACATAGCCCCGCGTTGGTGCTTAAAATCAGGCCATTGTGGGAATCAGGTGTACTTCTGCGCTGGCAGCAGGAATGGACTATTCATCAGCGCCTTTGAGTGCGTTTATTAAGCCCAAAGCCGCGATGAGGCAAATAACTTAGGAAAAGTGGGTCAATTGGCAGCATAGGAGAGCATTTGTCTGTCATAAGCATGTTTGACTTGGACACATGACACAGTGAGAAGACCGGGAGTGAAAGTGGTGATAAATTACTGTGTAACAGATGCCCCCTAAAGTATGAAGCTCGAGAGAGTGGGAGAGGTGAAATTCTTTACAAAACAACTGAGCTAGAACACTGTTTGGAAGAACCTGTATGCAAGTACAATATCTCTAATGGTGAAGTACATGCCGTCTAGGCATGGATGCAGCCATCCAAAAGACGTATAACTCAGGTCTGTGGTATGGACGTAGCCATCCAACTAATGAGACCATGATAATGATAAAGGTATGGTCGCAACCATCCATGAAGACTCAGGTATGGTCGCAGCCATCCATCAATGAGTCATGTAATCACGAACCAATCCACGCAACCTGAACATATGTAATCTAAGTTTGGGGTTTTGAACCCAACCGACCATAGTACAAATTCTAACATGCAAATAGATGTGCTGAGGTCGAGCATGATAGAAAATCACTTGATTACTAGTCGATGATGTAAACCGTTAACAAGCGCGAGAGAAACCACCAATAATGCCAATGGTTCTCAAGGTATTATCCAGTACAATCCACGAAGTGCGAAGAATGAGCTAAAGTCAAACACCTGTGGAATCACTCGATCGATGACCAATGATGCGAATCAACCGTCAAGTGTGAAGAACTTTCCATTGAGGCATGTAAGCTCCAAGGTACCAAAGGGGATATCTAGATCAATCTCCTAGATAATGAGCTGATGTCGACAGGAGACGACCCGTCGCAAGAGGGCCATAATGTTTCCCCCATCAACAACACGAGATAAGGAACAAGTGGTAGATGGTAAAACAGAGTATCAGAGAAGGAGATAGAGGTGTAGACTGCAGAACGATTATACTCTTGAACATGTCGGTGACATGACTCCGGAGGGTGGCAAAATTCAGGTACCAAAGGATCAGAGGCTTAATGACAACAACATGAATAAGATGGAATGAGGCTAAATGATAACCCAAACCCACGGAAGGCCAAATGATGATGTATGGAAGTCCCAACCCAACAAGAAGCAGAAGTGTCGATGTTCAAGAGTGACTCGCTGCCATAGACAATCGATGATAACCCTGTTATTGATTCCAACCTAGTGATAGTTTAACGAGCCCTAGGAAGGAGAAACTCGGGTCTCATCATGGTGACGAGTCCAACATAGGCAAAACTCGAAGTCTTTTTCATGTTTAGGGCGTTTGAAAAAGACACGGAAAAGAAAACTCCAGGGGGGTCCTTTTTCGTAGAGTTGTGTCTCTCGAGCCCGAAAAGGTATAAAACAATACTCGAAAGAATCGCCCGACCATTACGATCGAGGAGTACTTTTCATGTCTAGTGATTTCGACCCGAAAAAGTAGAAAAGCGATCGAAACCACGTTGTTTCTTAACCAATAACGAGCCTGGAACGACAAAATCGCGGCAATATTTTCACGTTTATACAGACGGAAAAGAGCTTAAAGTAGACCGCCTCTTGTTCCATTTAACGAGTTAAAAGGGAAAACTCAGCAATCTTTTCATATTTTACGAGTCAGAAAAGAGCTTAAAGGAGACTCGTCCTAGAGGAACGAGTGGTATAAAGGGTAGCAACTAGTTCCGGCAATGGTGGAACTACTCAAAACATGTAATGGTCAAGAGGCTGGCTAATAAAACCACTCATCACTGTGGTTCCTCAGGAAAGGGAAAACAACCAATTGAAAGCATATGATCTGCCAAAGGGATGGTGGTAATGGAATGAAACAACCAAGGCTCATCTGGCAGAATTTAGCAGATAACAATGGCAATCACAAGATGTAGATCAGGTATAGGTTCATTTTTTCACAAGCTTGAACCATAGAGAACTCTGCTTGGATTCAGTTTCATGTTTACACAAGCTTGAAACGAAAAACTATGCTTGTTATGATTTCGCATGACCCTAGGCATATTGACGCAAATCGAGGTACATGCCCCCCAAGATTCATTGCATTCGACGAGGTGGATGGAATGAAGGTTCACTTTCTAGATCTTGGAAAGACTCGACTTGGATTTTACGAGATCTTAAACAAATACTCGATTTGGAAAGGGAGGTGTTTCATTTTTTAATGAGGTTGGCACAGTAAAATAACTATCCTCATGACACCTAGTTTCATTTTTGAACGAGATTGAGACAGGAACAAACTATCCTCGTGCACCTTGTTTCGTTTTTTAATGAGGTCGGCACAAGATCAAGAACTATCCTCGGGATACCCGGTTTCATTGGCCATATGAGAACATGGCTCCCAAGAGGTCTTCACAGGATGGAAGGGATGCACTCTAGGAGGAATACATGTCAAAAGGCACTAATGACATACCGGGTTCCAATGCCCCGAGTACATGATGTACGAGACCATCTACATGATCATCAGTAGAGGCAGAGACGGAATGGGTAGCCACATAATTGACCTGTAGCAAAGGAGGTACTGCTTGCGAGCAAGAACCGATAGGGGATGACGGCGGCACAGGAGGCGCCAGGTGACTAAAGAACGAAAATTGATCTATGGTCATGATTCTTCCATCGTGTGGAAAACAAACCACATGGAAAAGTGAAGAGACAAGGCCCCCCATGGCATAAACATAGTCACGACCAAGGAGAAGACTGAAATCTAAAGCACCTTGGACAATCAGTACGTCGATAGAGACGGTTTTGCCCCCCAAAGTAACAAGGAACTTCGGAAGGATCCCTAACGGTTGACTGGTTCCTCCGTCAAATGCTAACAGATTCTGTGCGACCGATACAAGCTGTGGGGAGCCCAAAGCTTGCCAAGTAGTAGAAGGCAGAAGACTGACAGATGCATCCTCATCCAAGACAGTGCCAGGTACTACCTTATCATAGGCATGTACTGTAATCTAGAAAGGCACATGGGATGGAAGCCGGAAGGTAGTCAAATGACTCCAGTTGAAAGAAACGACTGAACTACTCAGTGGGGGAATCGTATGATTGCCCCCTTGCTCCATAGGAACTGAAGAAGGACCCTCTTGATCAGAGAGGATAGGAGGGTCGTTCTCAGACTCAGGAGAATCTGACGAGAGGAGAAGAACATGAGCATGACACTCTTTTGAAACAGAGTGATCAACAGGTGGTGAACCCAAGTTGACACTCTCTCCGACCAATGGTTGGTCTGGAATAGGCTGAGCACAGCCAGGCTCGGAAGGAGGAGGACGGACAAGAGAAGAATCTAAGTCAATCTTTTTGTCGACAGGGAGAGGGTTTGAAGGGAGCCTCTGATAACCAATGGGAAGTTGGGGTGAAGAAGCTGTAAGACTTTCCAAAATGGTGGAAGCTTTATCCATGAGCGGACAAAGGTGAAGGGGATGATTGCCTTCACATAGCCTACAGGGGAATCAAATGTTCCCTTTCTTCTTACCGTTTCCAGTTGATAGGGTAACATCGCCATGAGCTTCAGAGGACGATGAGGGACGAGCCAGATCATGAGACCATGCTTCTAAGATCCTAGGAATGCTAGGACAATCATGAAGAAGATGGTCACCCTTGCACAATTTACAAGGAAACTTAACCTTCCGTAGAGGAGCAGAAGGTGTTCCGACCTGGGATGTACTTGGAGGAGTAGCTACATAGGTGGCCTCATGTTTATCAAACTTCTTCTTCTTCTTCATCTTCTTCTTCTTCTTCTTAGTCTCTTGGTTACTGGATGTGAAACTTTCACCAGGAGAAGGAGGAGAGGAGGAGGAAGAAATAGGGGAAGAAGGTGTAGGCTCAACCTTGGAATCAACATGTCGTGGTTCAAACGAAGGAGACGGTTGAATAGGATTCATGACGCTCGGGACCACCGAGGTTGAAAACAACCATACGGGAAAACCGATGGTTAACCCAGGCAAAGACAATGTTTCCATATATGGAGCACTGACATTTCCAAATGAAGGAAACAGACCAGGATTTCCATCTGGGGGAAAACCTTGCTCGGTAGACTCAGGGAATGTTGCCATTGAGAACGAGCCTGAAAAACACTCTTATCACAACCAAGAACTCGAACTTTTACCAGGAATATTTCGTGGGCAGTAAATTTTAAGACGCAAGAACAAAACTAGACCTTTTCATGTTTCAAGAGTCGAGAAAAGGACGAAAAGGTGACTCTATCTCTTTCAAGGTTTAATGATCCTGAAAGGACAAGTGCTCAGATGGACCTTTTCTTTTAGGGAGTCCGAAAAGGAATGAAAGTGACTACTCTAGAGAACTAGGCAAAAGGTTTACCAAACAACTCGTAAAACTGCATATACACCTTGGCAGTCATATGAAAACCAAGGACTTTCCATATGGCAGTCAATCTTCCCGAATGTTTTGTTCGGTGCGTTACAGTTTGCAAGGCAGTAGACATGGCTTCCTAAGGATATAGGATGATAACCTAGTGGGGTCTCCCAATATATACTCGATGGTACGTGGGAGCAAAATTCCGTACTAGACCACTTTTGAGTCACAGAAGGAGGAATCGCCCAACCTTGAGTGAAACAACAATGACTAGGTTTAATGACGCCGGAGCATGTCTCTAGCCTAGACCTCTAAATTATGTGTTATGTTCCAATGCATTGTTAGATTTATTCAGTTCGTTTTAAGGTTTATCTTGAATTATGTTTCAGTTTTCAGGCCCTACCATATGTATTCAACAAATCCTAGGATGCAGCTAAAAAGAATGAAAAATCCTTTTATTTCAATGAACACCTACCTACGGGAGGGTAGAGAGATCATTTCCAAACCAAGAAAACCAAGACAAGCGAGTGCAAACACTAAGAAACACAATGCATCAATACACTAATCTCATGATGCATTGATACTACTAATGAAAGATTTGAAATTCGCTTTCCAATTTCTCAAACATGAAAACTCTTAATGCAAATATACTTTCACTTTCGTATGCTAAATGAATGCAAACTGTTGATTTTTTTTTTTTTTGAATTTAAAGACAAACAAGCAAGTGTGAACTGATCGATCCAAACAATTGTGATCTATGCTTGGTAGTGAAGAAATCGAATCAACATAAAAAAATTGGTTCAATAACCGACACTAAAAATCAACCAGAAACGAGCCGTGAAAAAGCCTCAAGCAAATCAATAAGAGGGTTGTGGATGAACCTTGAACAGACAAGTAACCCAAGCAAACGGTTTCTCGATGAAACTTCTAAAGGGCTAGGTCACATGGTCTAAAAACACAAGACTCACTCAATGAAATCAAAGAGACAATGCCCCTAACCAAAAGCAATTAAAACAAGCTAATGAGAGATAAGAAACAACAGGGGATAAACAAGATTGATGAATTCAGGAGGTAAAGTTATAAAAACAACTTTTCAAGAATCATCGCAAGTTGTACACTGACAACTAGAGATGTCATCGCTAGTTTAGATACCATCGCCAGTGATGGATAGACAACTAGAGATGTCAGTGCAAGTTTTACACAGACAACCCGAGATGATCATGGAAAAACACCTATTTTCCGCAATGATGCGATTTCAAGAGTCGTCATGGGAATCAAACTAGAAACCCGAGATCATTGTGGGTTCAAAGCTATAAAGTGGCGATGACGTTGCGACTGTTAGGCTTTTTTCCGTGATTATGTTCAAAACAGTAACAGGCGAACCAAAACTCCCAAATCAAAAACAGTCGATCCTTTAATCAAATAGGGGTATTTCCCAGATCCACCAAGGAAGCTCAAAGGACTGGTAACTAATCCCCAAAACTTCAAAAGAGACCAAATCAAAAAATCAAGGCAAGAGCAAACAAGAAAAACAAAGGCCAAAACTCCTCTCCACCGGAGTCGCCAATTTGTGATGCAGGAAAGTGTTCCCTATGAGGACTGAGGCAACCCCTCTAGCCCTAGAGTTGGTCTAGTCACAAACGAGGATAGATCAACAATAGCTTTCCTTAAACAGTTAAAGTTGGAGGCCTACCTCAACTGGTGGTCGATGGAGTTCCATTACGCTGCTCCAACTTCCTCTTCCTTCTCCTCAATGAGTGATCAACCTAAAACAAAGCAAAGGAAATACAACAAAGCACGTAACCGGATACAAAAATGAACTATTTACTCACAAAGTCAAGAAGTCATGAGCTATCAAGTACATTACATACAAGACATAGGAAAACATCATTGATTGCATTAATAATGAAATAAGAGTCAGCTTACAACCAAAGTCTTGACATCAAAAGCCTTCTCAGAAAGAGTACAGCCAACATGTTCTTCAAGCTTTCACTCTTTGGAGATGGATCTCCCAACATACAAGAACTCTCTCACTCATAAATTTTACACAAGATCAAGGGCACTTCACAACCTTCCACAAGCTATTAACAATCCCACACTTATCACTCTCACACTAGCTATCTAGCAAACTCACAAACACTAACAACACTGCTCAAGTAGCCAACTATCAGGAACCCTAGAACTAGCAATGCATATCAATGGTGAGAGTTTAAATAGGAGAAGGAATCTCCATGAATGGGGGAAAGGAGAGCTTATCACCAAGGAAGGTAGCACAATTGACAGAACTGCCACACCAGGGAAGGAAGGGCGACATAAACAAGGCCAACAACCAGGTCTGAAGTCATCTGGAAGGCCGACTGTTGGAACAATTCGCCCAATCTAGATCATCGTGGACACAGAACTGGGCTGCAGCGCTGACATTGCAAGTGATCAGTGCAAATAGTCAGATCATCGCTGAAGAGACCACATAGCCCCACGTTGGTGCTTAAAATCAGGCCATCACGGGAATCAAGTGTACTTCCGCGTTGGCAGCGCGAATGGACTGTTCATCAGCGCCTTTCAGCGCGTTTATTAAGCCCAAAGCCACGATGAGGCAGATAACTTAGGAAAAGTGGGTCAATTGGCAGCATAGGAGAGCATTTGTCCATCATAAGCATGTTTGACATGGACACATGACACAGTGAGAAGACCAGGAGTGAAAGCGGTGATAAATTATTGTGTAACAATGCTTCTTACTTCCATGCTTAGATAGTAACATTTGGTTCATGATAATTTAGTGTTATTGCAAAGCATAGTTTCTTGGCAGTTAATTAGGAAATGGTGTGATTTAGCATTGAATTTTCGTCTCTCTCCCTATACTTTCTTTCTTGCAATAGGTTAAGATTCCATTTCGAACATTTCATTTTCTGCAATTATTTTAGGATTTGACTTCAATACACGCACTGCATTACATCATGACAGCAAAGGAAGGACACATTGTATGCCACACATATAGTGTCAACATCTATTAAGTTTGTACGAACCCCAGGTTTATAATTAAAGTCAGTAACCTTGGGAGTTGCAACATTATTGTTGCAATATCGAGGCTCATCAATAATCGTGGAGAGTATGTGTTGAATGAGTTAAAAAAATTTAGTGCATCAAAAGTCATTCAACAGGAGTTGATAGCACCTAATAATACATAGCAGAATGGGGTTGTTGAAAGGAAGAACATAAGCATTGTAGGAGCGGCATGGGTGATGTTGCACAATCAGGGCCTACCATTACACTTGTGGGCTAAAACATGCAACATAGTTGTTTGTTTGCGGAACAGAAGCCCTCATCGAATTCTTGGGATGAGTACACCAGAAGAGGATTTTTCAGGGAAGAAACCATATGTGAGACACTTCAAGATTTTTGGTTCATCATTCCACTACCATGTGACCAAAGATGCACGGAAAAATGCTTGAGCCAACAACTGAATTAGGGATATTTGTGGGGGACACTGATACACCTCACAACTATTTAGTGCACCTTCCAACCAACAGGATGACAGTCATTCATAGAGATGTAAAATTTGATGAACAAAAGACCATGAGATGTTCCCTTGATAGGGAGCTTCAGCTACATGCGGTTGAGGATCTTATATGTCCTAAGTAGGAACCTCAAGATGATGTGGAGAAACCACATGCAGAGGAGCGGGAAGTGGAGACACCCACTCTCGCAGAGCCTTCCAGAGATGGGAGAAAGTGCACTATAGATGCTGACATGTTATTTCATGATGCTGGAGAGAATGTGGGAGCACCCACATCACAACATAGGCAGAGGAGGTCACCGAAGCGGTACACTAATTACACGGCTCTAATGAGCAGATGTGTAGAGACTGAGCCATCCTATTTTGAGGAAGCAGTGCAAAAATCAGTTTGGGTTGATGTCATAGTTGAGGAGTATGACTCCATTGTCAGGAACAATGTTTGGGATGTGGTCCCAAGACCAGCAGACAAGTCAATGGTGAGTTCCAGATGGATTTACAAGGTAAAGCAAGTAATGAATTGTAGTGTGGAGAAACACAAGGCCATGTTTGTGCCCAGACTTTTTTCTCAGGTGGAGGGGATTGATTACGATGAGAATTTTTCTCTTGTTGCAAGGTACTCCTCAATCAAATCCACTCTAGCACTATCAGTGCAGATGGGATGGAAGATACATCAGATGGGTGTAAAGACAACATTCCTCAACAGAATGATTGAAGAAGAGGTGTATATTGAGCAACTTGAAGGATTTAAGACCTTCAACAGAGAGTCACATGTGTGTTGAATCAAGCGAGCATTGCATGGACTAAAACAAGCACCCCGTGCTTGGTACACTAGGATCGATAGTTATTTCACTGGGTTGGGCTTCACCAAAAGTGAAATAGATGCAAACCTTTACCATATTGTGGTTGAAGGTAAATTGTTGGTTATTGTTTTATATGTCGACGCTTTGATTATGACAGGTGATGATAAGCTAATCAAGTCTTGAAAAGAGGATCTTGCAAGAGAGATTGAAATGAAGGACTTGGGGTTCATGCACTACTTTCTGGGTATGGAAGTATGGAAATGTGATGAGAAAATTTTTGTCTCTAAGAGAAAGTATGCCAACAATATTCTCAAAAGGTTCCAGATGGAGAGTAGTAAACCCATGGAGACTCATCTAACAGGTAATTGGAGGAAGGAGGATGCTACTTCTGGTGAAGTAGTAGAGGCTACTATTTACAGGTAGCTTGTGGGTTCACTTATGTGTTTGGTGAACACACGATTGGACATGTGTTATGCAGTTAACCAACTTAGTCAAGAAATGGTTAATCTTACCAAGCTATATTGGAAGGCATCCAAACATGTGTTGAGATACCTCAGAGGCACTACTTAGTATGGTTTATGGTATAGGAGGACAGAGGGAGTGAAGCTTCAAGGCTTCACTGATGAAAATTGGGCATGGAGTCCATCCGATAGGAAGAGCATATTAGGTGGGATCTTTAGTATTGTGTTAGCAGTTGTTTCTTGGTACAACTAGAAACAGAGGTCAATTGCACTCAATTCAGTAGAAGCAGAGTACATGGTGCTAGTTAAGTAGCTTTTGAGACTATCTGGACGAGGAAGATTCTTGTTGGTTTGTTTTGTCAACAGAGGGATCCAACTGTTATTTACTGTGACAATCAGAGTTGTATCAAACTCTCTGAGAATCTAGTTTTTCATGATTGGTCCAAGCATATTGATATCTATTATCATCATCTTCGAGATTATGTGTAGAGGAGAATTATGTTGTTCGAGTACATTCTCACAGAGGAGCAGGATGCAAATATTTTGACAAAGGCCTTGTCAAGATGCAAATTTGAGTTTCATAGAGGAAGAACTAGGGAAGTAGATAATCCCTTTTCTGTTGAGAGGGAATGTTAAAAGAACAACAAGAAATTCCAATTTAATTTGTCCTTGAATCAAATTGTGAATTAAATCAAAATTTTATTCTCGGAACATCTTGTAATAGTTAATTAAGTTAAATTGACTTAGTTGGCTTAGGAAATTTGAGTTGGAAGTCCATCTAGATTCATGTAGAGTGATCCCTAAACTTTAGGGGTTTGGGTTAAGTTCTTTTGAATTGTATTTAATTAACTCATTCTAACTGAGTTATAGTAAGTTAAACTAGTTCTAATTGTTGGAGGAACTAGTAGGAGGGCTAGTAGTGGGGATAGGTACTAGTGCATTCTCAATGCCACACCATGTAACTAAAATTCACTCATAAATAACTCATTCATGTTAGTTCAAAGGAATACCTAGTTGAGATTAGAGTTTAGGTACAGTGTACTATCATTTGTATAACTGTCCAAGTTGTACATATGGTGCATGCAATCAGTTGAGAGCCTATGGATGGATTGTGAAGTCATGGGTGGAGAATTTCCCAATTAAATATGGGCTAATTATCTCATGAATTTTGCAAGGAATTAGCGGCTTGGCAGGTAGCAGAATTGGCTAAGTGTTGACTTGAGATGGCTTGTGAGGCAGAGAGAGCAATTATACTTGTTCAAGAATTGTTTGGGTTGAACAAGAATTGTATTTTCTTCTCAAGTATTTTGGTTAATGCAATATAGATAGTCAGGGTTTTTAGTAGTTTCTTTCCCCAGAGAAATATTGTGTTATGTGCATTGATATTCTTCCTTTTCTGATTATTTTTTTCATCGATCAATTTTGGTTTTCGCTAAAGAGTAGAGTAGATTCTTGTCTTATGTTTTAGAATATCACATAAGTTATTGAATCTACAGTAAAAATCTACATTGAGCTCTTATTTCCTTGCACTATTCCTTGAGAAATTAGGCCCCTATTATTTAGGAAATTCCTAAGATTGATTGTGCAATTCCTTTAGGCTGATCCTTTGACTGCATGCAACACCTGTACACTCAAGACTAGTCTACAACTTATGTTACACTACCTTGGAATCTCCATCTCAACTTGGTAACTCAAATTCTCTGCTTGCACTAGCTATTTTGGGTTGATTGGTTAGTTAACTGGATGATCATTGAGCTTGTCTGAAGTCCCATTGCTTAAATGACCTTCCACTAGTTCCTCCAAAAGTTGGAACTAGTTCAAATGAAAACAACCTAAAATAACTAACCTTGATTGCTACAAATTAGAAATCACACATGTCGAATTAAACTCTAACTCCTCCAAATCGAATTTATTGAGTAAACTGGGTGACACAATCCATGTCACACAAGTTAACATCAGCTAAGTTGTTTGTTGATGTGGAAATTCGAATTTACTAAATTTAATCAAGGCAAAATAAAATTGAGAATTTCTTGCTACATTTTTCAACAAATCTGAGGTGCCTAAAAGGAGGTTTTCACCTGAGATTTTATTTTTTCCTCTTATTTTATTTTCCTCTTTTTCCTTTTTTTTCCTTTTATTCTTCTATCCTACTCTACTTGAAAGCAAGAAAATATCTTTCAAGTATAGGAATACTTCCAATGGAGCCATGTGCATAACAAGATGACAGATAAAATCATTTGTAAGCTAGAAACATACTCTTTGACATGTACCTGAATATGAGAGACCAACTACTTTGACTTTGATGATGCTAAACATTATTGAAGAGAGTGGCGCTTCTTCTTAGTTATTGTCAAGAACCAAAGTTCAATATCACTGTGATGCCCTTGGTTCACTTACTAATTTGAATCATTCCTCATGTATTTTTTTTTTCCTTTCCATTCAAATCTTCTATTATTTGCTGGTTAGCTTTTTGAACACATAAATGATCTAATGATAAGCATTATATAAATGATTCAATCTCGGGATACAATGATTTCTCTCCATCAAATATGGTCCATGATTCTTTAATCTCCTCTAGATATTCTTCTTCTTGATGTTGTTCTTTAATGACAAAAATAGAATCTTCTTTTTGGAATATTCTTCTTGATCTAAGATGAGTATCATTTAGATCAAGAGGATCTTTTTTGAGATTTTTCAGCTAACCATTGTAAAGGGGTTGAAGCATTTATTGTTGGGGTTTGGAAATAGTTGCACAGGGAGTTGAGTAGGAGTGGGTCTATGAAATAGTTTTTACTGAGGATGTGGTTGTAGTGGAGGTGGATGGGCTGGATAACATTGATTTTGGTATGGAGGATATTTAGGATGTTGAAGGAAATATAGGTCACCCTGTTATCCCTCAGAATTTTTCCCTAGAAGTTACCAAAAGAAGGAATCATCCAAGGTAACCACAAACCAATATTTTAGGCTTAGGCTCTAGCCAACCTAAGTCCAGAGAGGGCTCTCTCTTTATGATTTAGATTTGTTTTTATTAGATTTTAGGCTAGTTCTTAGTGTTCATAGGGTTTTGATTTTGGATTGAAGGTTGGGTGGTGGAATTCTTGGAGCAAATGGATAGAGCTAGGTCTTCAATCCATTGGGCTATGGAGTCAATCAATGGATAACATAATTGGATGAGATCATTAAAGGGAATGTTCACAGGGCAGGCTGGCAAAGCAAAAGGAAAAACTTCAGGTCTAGTGGATGAAATGATTCTAACCAGGGTGAAAGGGAACTTAAGAATCCTTGGACTGGGATCAGAATGAAGATAACAGGGTGATCATGAACAAAGGGCAATTAAGAATCCTTTGCTATAGACCAGGGGAGAAACTACAAAAGCTAAAGAGTAGTTAAGAATTCCCTAACTAAGATAGTTCAGGAGAAAACATTTAGAATGTAAAACGGTCAAGACAGATTGCATTTAAGAAATTTCTGAAATATCATTCCATGCTATATATTTAGATTTTAGAGAAACAAACAAGATTATGGAGAAACATAAGAAGAAACAACAGTAAACACGAGAGAATACTTATTTGTATTTCGCTTTACGCAAGAATCCTGTAAAATATTTGATCTTTATTCCTTGATCCAGCAAGCCAATCCAATCATTGATACAATAGAACTTTGATTTGAAAGAAAAATACTATAGAAATGTCTTGGAATCCACCCTACATACTTCAAAATGTGAATTATTTATACAAGAAATAATTACAAAATATCTCATAACAGTTTGAGATTTAATATAGGGAATAAAATATCTTCATGCATGAATATAGAGACAGATGTGAAACTGCTTCTTGATGTCCCTTTTATTGTGGCATTGCTAGCTGTTTCTGTTGAGGTTTGAGCCCTTTAAGCTAGCTAATAGTTGTGGTATTTCCACACTGAAATATTCTTTACTTTAATCTTTCACTGATACTCTTTGACTCTGTTACTTTTTGACCTTGCTTATCTATCTTTCACCTGTTTCACCTGGCGGCCTTTAGATTTACTGTGGTAACTTTCTGATGTAAAAAATTTTCATAGTAAATCTGTCATTTTTTCCCACCATTCTCCCTTAGGAAAACTCACCTTCAACGTTCTCCTGTAAATTTCATCTGCCTCTATGTATTTTGCAAAATTGGGCTTGGTGAGAAACAAATGTTTCACCTCATGTTCTAGGAAAAACAGGTTTTCCAATGTATCATATAATACTTTTCCAGTGGGAAAAGCTTTAATGCCTGAAGTGTTGGCTTGTTCCTTAGCCAACCTCCTAAGCCTATCACTATAGTCCAATTGGGTCATGAGTTTATCATTGATAACCATAGGACTAGGAAGGCCTTTGTCCCTCAAAATTTGAAATTTAGCCATAAACCTGTCAATGGCCACTTGCATGTTGTGGCACTTTTCTTCTAAGTTGAGCATGAGGTTTCTTTTGGAAAGAAAATTTTTAATCTCTAGGATGGCTTTAGTCCTATCCTCTATACCAAGCTCATGGAGATCATATCTTTTCTTACTGTTCAGGAGGTGGATGAGTCGATTTGCATCCTCAGGTTGGTCTCCTAATTCTTCCCTTACTTTCTGGATAGCCTCAGTGGCTACCTTCCCCAATTCAGTTTGCTCAAATATAACCTGGATTGATGGCCAAATATCATTGACAGAGTCAATGATATTGGCCTAGAGCATCTCTTTAGTCTATCCTAGTGGCTTCTGCAGTGTCAGATCTTTCTCTAGGACTTTGTTTTTCTCCCCCATCCTTAGGGCTTTCTGTGTTTCTTCTCTTTGCTAAATTTGGGCAAGTTTACAGTCAGTTTCTAAACTTGCCATTTCATCCTTTAATATTTTGAGCTCTGTAGCTTGGATGGACATCTCTTCCATAACTTTTACTAGTTCTATTGTTTTCCCAGTTGATGTACATGCTACTGTAGTGGACTCAGTTGTAATTGGTAGTGTTGTGGAAGATGGAGCTATAGGTGCCAATGATGCTGCCATTGGGGAAGGAACTATTGTTGTCACTGTGGGGATGGCAGTTTTGGAAGTTGTGACCAGGTTACTTTGCTTGGATTGAATCAAAGTGTCCAACTCCTTCTCTGTTTCTTTAAGATGATCATTTAGCTTTAGGACTAGGTCTATAAGCTCTTCATGTCCTTTTTGTGCTTCTACGACTTCCATTGTTTGAGGGTGATGCAGTTGGGGAATTTTGAGTTGTTTCTTCAGTGCAACAATGTCATCATTCTTTTTTTTAATTAGCTACTCTGTTGCTTTCACATCCTTGGGATCGTGTCCCAATTTTATGACTAAGTCCTCTAAGGACTTGATTCTTGTATCTTTGGCCTATGAGGAGGCCTTCTCCAACTGAAATTGAGTTGACATATTGTTTAAAGAGTTCTGCAATTGGTGGGCTGCTATGTCTTTCCTTGTCAATGTATGATAAATCATCTCACCCGTTTGTTTATGCAGCTCAATCTGGTCAATGGGATGAATATCTCTTACCAGTACTTTGAAATCCACTCTTTTAAAATCTATTGTTGTCCTTGGCTACTGAGTGGTCGGCTTGATGAAGGTCATCTGCATTTTTCCCTCCTTGACATCATAGGCTGACATAAGCCTTGTTTGATTGGTAGGGGTCATTTTTAGATATTGTGCATAGGTTTGAGCTTTCAGCCTCTCATTTCTAGCCATTATTTCTTTGTATCTCTCCTTAATGTCTTGGTCTTTATCTGCTAGAATTCTAAAAGAGGATACCACAACACTTTGTTGTCTTTCCAACATCGAAGTGTTTGATGTGGAAGGTTCTAAGATGCCTCTACATGGAATGGCATGCCTGCTCCCATCTCTTTCTGTGTTGTTAACCTCAACTGTCTCCTCTGTATATTCTTGTTCAAAGATAGGATTCACTCTTTGTCTCTTAGCTTGGCTTATCTCTGAATAGGCGTGTGATGTTGTTTTTTCTAAAGTAGTGGCCCCTTCCTTGTTTCTCTTGAGGCTTTTCTTCTCATTTAGAGGAGTCTGTAGAGCTGGAAGGGTGCTCATGGTGGCCTCTGGTCTATCGTTTTTCTTGGGTATGCCTGTTTGATCTGGCACTCCTGATAGGTCTGGTACTTTTGATTCTTCTGGTACCTTCAATTCTTCTTGTACCTGTGATTCTCCTAGCACCTGCAAGAAAGAACCCTCATTAAGATGTTTCTCTAGATCAATTAATGTGTTTTCCACAAAAACTTTAGTACTATCCCTGTCCTCTAAAGTGTTTTCCACCCATTCCAATTGGTCGGCATACTTTTATATTTCATGGATGCAGTGATGAATATAGGGATCCATCTTGTTTTCCTACCTTCTTTTGTAGATGAAATCCAAGGGATCATATCTCCATATGAAGCTCTGTTTTATATTTAACCTTTGAAGGATTAGGTTTGCCTCCTTTCCAACTTCTCTGCTATTACAAATAAAGGGACCTAATTGGTCTTTGATCTTTAGTTGGGCCTTCTTTTTGGCTTTGACAAAGTGTACCTCATCTGAATTTATTATCTGCCTATAGTACTTCAAAGAAAATAACCTCATTGGAAGGTATTTAGGTAGTTTGTATGGGGCCAACTCACAGCCATAAATCTTGATTTCAATGTGGTTTTGGTACAAGTACCAATCCCCTACTTTGGATTGTTTTGAGAGTTACAGGATCCTCTTTATATCTGAACTGATTCTTGGAGGAGGGTTGCCTATCAACATTGTCACAATGGGATATACAAATAGGTCTATGAAGTCTGTAAATGAATATGGGGATTCATATTTATGGATCAATGGAGTCCAGAAAATTATTGATCTAGGGTGACATTTTGTGTCAAGCTTCTAGAGAGTAAAGGGGAACTTATCTGCTTGGTAGTATAGGAAAAGGTGATACAAAACAGAGGAATACTTGAAGACTCGCTCATTACTCATCCTAAGGAACTGGTCATGCATCCTATCAGCTATAAACTTGGCATAATCATAAATAATAGCAGGAGGTTGTCCTGGAGTGTATATGAACATGAAATCCATGATGATTTCATCTATATACTCATTGGTGGTATAACCAAGGACATTGGATATCATTGCTACAATGTCCTGGCCAAATGGGGAAAATATGGTATACACATATGGAGGAGGTTCTTTAGGGGTATACTTTTCTTCTACAATGAAGGCTTGGATTATTTGAGCCAATCTAGGAGATCTGAGCTTCGGAAATAAGTCCAACATATCTCCAATGGAGAGGGGAGTCAAGTTTTGGCCAGGCTGGATTTGTAGCATTTCATTGATTGATTCAACAGTGATGGTGAAAAGTATGGTTTGGTTAAGGGACATCACTACTCTTTGACTGGGGATATAATTTACATGGTAGTAATGGACAATTTCTAGGAAAATGTGAACTTCAGGGAATTGGTACTTGGGGAAATTGGACTCCCAAAAACCAATTTTAACAGCATGGTTCAGGTATTGGACTTTGTATCGACAGTAGAGTTTGAGAGGGGATTCATGGACAGAGGTGTCCTTTATCTAGAAATCCTTATCAACCAGGGGGAAGTGGTCTAGGTCTAGATATGGAGTGGAAATAGGTCTGACATCCATGGAAATTGGGGCAGCCATTCTCAGTTCTTGTGGATTTGAGAATGGGGGAGGTGGTTTTCAGTTTTTTTGGGCAATGGTGGTTCAGTACATAGTAAGCTTAAGTCACTTCAGTTTCTTTAATTATTTTTTCTCTTTAACTAATAAAACTCAATAATTGGTTCTGAAATTGACAGGTTTTCCAGTGAATTATGGGTTAAATACCTAGACTTTAAGGAAAACTAGCTTTGAACAGGTCGGCTGGCAACTGCGAATGATCGAAAAGGATATATGTAGGATGGAAGGTAAACTGGGTGCTTTGTGGCATCTTTAATGTGCAATTGGATGTAGGTTGACAACTTCGACATTCGCAAGTGCGTGCATGGAGGTTTACAATTGAAAACAAATGATTTGGGGCTTTTTGGCTTTATGTGCGAAAGTCAATTTTGGCGGGTACAGGTGAACAGTGGTCATTTGTCATGTAGCGGGGTGAACAATAGCTATTTTGGTGTGTAACAGGCAGGCAGTAAGTCTTTTCCATCGCACTGCTTTTGGGCATTCAGTGGTATTGGGGGGAGGCCGCTCGATTCCATACATTGAGTGACACGTAGCATCAAGGGTCCATCGGAAAACAACGTTTTTGGGCGGGTAATGTTCGGATGTCGGGCCTGCTGGAAATGGATAAGGGCCGTCAGATGTGAAGGGGAGTGATCGTACGGTGATCAGGCAGAGAAGTTGCACGAAGGGTAGTGGGGGGCCTAGCGGGTGCTTAAGTGCGGTGGTTTTTTGATTAATGAGGAATTAAAGAAGGGTTAAGGTGGCGGGGTCATTAGCAAAGGGTTTAAATAGGGGATTATCTAACTTAATCACAAACCGATTAGTTAGTGGGTTTTTGGGGTTTTTCATAGAAAATCATAGTTTATATAATTAAATTAGGTTATATGGCTAGTTAATATTGTGGGAGTTAAATATATACAGGAAAAGGGTTTTTGTTTCGGATTTACTAAAAAAAATTAGTAATTAATAAAATGAGCAGAAAGGGGTGCAATACCCTAAGTATATAATATTTCACGTTTTAATGCTTTTCCGATAATAACATAAAAACTTAGGATATAGTGTTTCTGTGGGTTTTTAATGTGAAAATGATTTATGTGGGGGAATAAATACTTTTCCTAGGTAAAAGTAATTTAACCTTAGGAAAAGAGTATTATTAGGGAAAATGAATGAACTAGAGGGGGGGATGAATTTTTATGAGGGTGTTTTAGTACTTATTGCCTATAAGTCATTGAGCCGAGGGTTTGGTCTCTCAAAAAGTCAAAGAAATGCTCTGAGCCTCATTGACTTAGGGTTTTTAAGTACTTTGAACTTTATTGTGGGAAATTATTTAAGTAAAAGGTGAAATGAATGAGGAAAGTTAATTAATTGACTTCGATATCCATCTGCATGCTTAATTTCCCATTCACATTTGGAACTTTTATGATGAGAATAATAAATATGCTTTTGTCTAATCAATCATCATAATTATGCAACCTTTCTTCTACTTACCCATCGACTCATCCTATCATTTTTACTTCTCTTTATTAAGGTGCATTTGAGCTAGTAAACCCTTATCAAGCATTTTTCTTTCTCTTTACAATAGTAAACTAACTAAATCTAACCTTATTACATCCAAGGGCTCAGATTAAACAGTTGAGCTCCTTTTATTTACTCTACCTATCTAATTATCTGCCAAGATTAAACAATTTGGTCAGATTTTTATTCTTTATCTATAGAGATGAAATTTAAAATATGAAATAGCCAAGTTTGAACATTTTGACTATCATGGATTGTGGCAAATATTACAAACTGCACACAATCATTATTATGCATAAAAAGTAAATAGTAGTGGCATTTTGGCTTTCTCACTTTCATGGTCTTTTTTCTTTTCTTGGGGTTCATATTTTTCATCTTTTTTTACCTTTTTTGTTCTTTTTTGTCCTTTGATTATTCTTTTAGGACATACCCTCTTTACATTTTTTAATTTTTTGAATATGGAAAACATTTGCAAAAATCAAAGGTATGTACATATTACAGGTTTAATCTCAGACATTTAAAAATTATGACTCCTATTGGTATAGGAACCTAATAGTGGCTCCACTTGGGGATGGCATTTCCTAGTGAAATGTCAAGAACTTGTAGACCAATGGCCTTCTGAATTGCTGTGATGTTATCCTGTAACTTTTCTTTTTCATGTTTCTGCATTATTACTATTTATGGTAGTAAAAATTTTGAAGCTTAGGGCCTTCTCTTCGGGCTTCAACTTCAAAAATCACCATCCAATCAACTCTAGACTTTTGAAAACAAAGTATGTCCAGATGATCAGTGAAATCAGTAACTAGGTTCAATATAGTGGTTGAGCATTCGACCATTCACTGGTCCTCCTTCTGCTTCTGTACCATCCATTTCTCTGGGGAAGAAAGAATGATTACCTCTGAAAGCATAAATGATATATGGACCTTTCCATAGGAAATCAAATTTCCCATGTTTACCTTTATCTTCTCTCCTTGAATCCCATTTTAGAACTTTGTCCCTTAGGTAAAAGTATTCTACCTTAGTCCTTTTATCAAAAGTCTTCTTGATCCTTTCTTGCACAACTTGAGATATGATGTACACTTCTTCCCTGGTTTGCTGTAAGTGAATTGTTTGGTTGATTCTTCTCTGGATGTCATTTAGTTCAACCTGCAATTCTTGGAGTAGCTTCATCACTGGTGTTCCCAAGGAATATGGGAAAACAAATTTCATTCCATAAACCAATTGATAAAGGTGAGTACCAATGGATTTCTTTGTGGTTAGCCTGTCTAACCATAAGGCATTTACTAGCTTCTTGTTCCATGTTTTCTTGTTATCCTCCAACAATTTTTTGATGATATTTACCAGAATTTTGTTTGACTCTGCTAGTCCATTTCCTTGAGGGTAATAAGTTGTGGAGTGGCCCAGGGTTATATGATACTTATTACAGAAATCAATCATTCTTCTAGATTTGAAAGTTACTGCATTATCAGTGATGATCTTGGTTGGGCACCCAAATCTAGATAGGATGTTGGCCTCAAGGAAGGTTATTATAATAGTGTCAGTGGCTTGCCTTGAAGGTATGGCTTCTATCCATTTGGTAAAATAATCTGTAACAGTAAGGATCCATTTGTGTTGGGTAGAGGAAGGTGGATGGATTTCATTGATCCAGGTGGCTCCAGAGACACATAGAATAAGGAGGACTCAGGAAAGCTCAAAAATCAAAGTGATCAGAAATCTTTTGAACTAGGAACAAAGCGTATATCTCGTCCTCCTGATCACAGTGGTGTGAACGGTTCGTCAAACCGAGTTCGTATGCGAAAGTTATAAGCAGTCAAAGTTAGGTTGAATTTTTGGTGACTGGGCAGGCTTAAGGAGGCCACAATTTGGACCGAACCCAGCCACTAGATTCCAGCCAAATTCTGAGCAAAAATGTGGGCTCATTAATTTGACTCCTATGGTCAAATTCAAATTTCTTCAAAAGGGCATTTGTTTGTTAATAAAACAAAAAAGAAATATAATAATAGGGGGTCGAGGCCACCAACCCCAGCAACACCCCCCTTCCCCCCATGTAATCAATGTAACATATATAAACAAAAATTTGGGGCCGACGAGGGTCGAACATGCCTGGCCCACGTGGGCTGGCCCCCGAGCAGGCGACCCTATATAAAAATATACATACCAAAACAAAACGGTTAAACCATATGCCAATTAAAATGTCGTTGTTAAATAACTATTTAATGTTTATAATAATAGTTCACAAATTTTGGAGTGTGGGGGATTTGATCCCAAACCTCTATCATATTAGAGGATTGCACCACCATTGGGCCATAGGGCTCAGCCCTAGTGTCTCTGCCCTCTAATTAATATATAAACTACCATTCCATACAGGCAGAGGAGGAGAGGACTCACGGAGCAACCATCGTTTTGGGAATTCGGAGGTAGAACCATGAGCCATGGAACCAGGAGCAGAACCCCGACATAGATTCCGAGGTGGAACAATGACACACTTTTTAGGACAAATTTTTGCAGAGAATCTTAAGATGCCAAAAAATATTCATTAGGAGGTAAAAATTCATTTTGTCAGAATGCTATCAAGTTTATACTCATTTTTCTCAGAATTCTGCAGGGAACTTGATGGTGCAGTTGGCATTTTGATCTGACAATAGATTTTTAGAGGACCCGGAGGAGGGAATCTTTGAGGAATCTAGGGGAATCTAAAAGATTCCTTGAGCCCCAGATTCTCAACTTCTCAGAATTTAGATTTTGGATAGTCGATTTTACACTATTCGATGCCATGAATCTGATGGTGTGTTCAGATTTATCATTCTCTCATTCTATTCTTCAGCCACTTTTCTAAGTGGAATGCAGGTGTCAACATCCATGTGCGAGCAGTCATGCGATTGATGCCGTGAGATCGATGGTCCGAATAGCTTCTGCAGTTTGACATCTGCTTCTTCAGATGGCCCTTGGTTTTGAGGTATATGGAGTGTTCATGTACTTCTTTTTCTATGCATTGTGTTGCACAGGTCCTTGATTGATCTTTGATGTGGGATCCTGTTTCTTACTCATTTTCATGATTTCTTGTTTGATGTGATGCAGAATCATCTATTTGATGTACTTGCTGTCATGATTTGTCATGTTATGTTTTGAGATCCCTCTGTTGTATGTTTCTGGGATACTCTTGTTGTCGTCATGCATGTTTTTGCATTGAGATCCATTTTATGCCATGTTGGCGGGATGCCCATTGTGCATGATTTTTGTGTCATACTTATAGGAGTTTTTTGACTGAGAGTTCCTATAGTGGAACATCTCTTAAAGCCACTCCTGCATGAGGGCATTTTCCTTGTATGATCACAACATCATCTCTTGTGTGCATCATCACTATTGACAGCACTTAATGCGGCAGCCTACACCATCTTGACACCGGGGCCCGGAGACGTAGTCCCTCTTGGATGAATTCCTTTATCAACAGCTTTTGTTTTTATGTTGCTGATGATTGACATGTTCCTCTTCTTTACAACATGTAGATGTATTCATTAATGTTCTTTTAAAAAAATGAAATTTAAGACATCACGAAAGTAAAAGGTCTTGGAAGGGTCCTTCGTCACACCGGGACCTGGATCATTCACTAATGAAGTCAAGACCCCATTGTTGAAAAGGTGCTTTAGCAGAGATTGGTTTTAGGGGCACGGGTAAAAGATTTTTCTTTCCTTCAAAAATTTGACATTTATGACAGGAGGTTACAAATTTCTTTACATCAGAAAACAAAGTAGGCCAATAGAAACTGGTTCTAAGAATCTTGTTAGCAGTGGTTTTCTAGTAAAGATGTCCTCCACAGTCACCTGCATGAAACTCTTATAACACCTTGTCAGATTCTTCTTTCAATAAATAGTTAAGAAGGATACCTTCATGATTCCTCCAAAACAAAGCATTGTCAATTATGCAAAATTTCAAATATTTCATTTTTAAAAATATGCTTTTGGTCCTAGATAATTCAAGAGGAGCTTGTAGATTTTGTAAAACATATATGATGTCAGCATACCATGGTGATTCAATAAAGGCCTGGCTGATTGGTGGAGTCGCTATCTCCTCTCCATTATCCATTTTTGCAATAAAATTTATATCTAAGGCCTGACAATTCGATTCAGCCATGAGCTTGGCTAAACCTTGGCCTTTGATTAACTTTGTTGGTTTGATTTCTAGGTCGTATTCTAATATAGTAGCAATCCATTCCCCCTCTTTCCATCTGGACCATCATGAGTTAGGATATCATTGACTACTGAATTGGGGACATAGACTATTATATGAGAATATAAAATGTAAACTCTAAAATATTTGATAGCTTTGACCAAAGCAAAGGCTTTCTTTTCCATTAGATTATATTTTAAGGGGGCATCTCTCAGGGCTTTACTAAAAAAGGCAATAGGTTGTTCATAACCCATCATTCTTCTGCATAGAACTGCAACAATTGTGTGTTCTGAAGCAAAGGAAAATATAATGAAATCTCTATCAAACTTTGGACTGATCAAAACTGGTGTTTTTGTTAAGGCTAGCTTAATATCTTCAAAGGATTTCTTAGCCTCAATGGTCAATTTTATGGTCGAATCTTTTTTCAACATACTATTTAATGACCTAATTAATTATGCTAAGTTAGAAATAAATCTCCTATGAAATTTAATTTTCCCTAAAAAGGCTTGTAATTCTCTAATGCTCATGGGATGTTGTATTTGTAAAATGGCTTCAATTCTTTCCAGGTCTATTCGGATACCATCTTTAGAGATTATATGGCCTAATAACTTTCCCTCTTCTAACCCAAATAAAGATTTTTTGGGATTCAAAGAAATTCCATACTTCCTACATTTGATGAAAATCTGCCTTAGATGATCTAAGTGTTTTTATCAGATTTTGAGAATACAGTGATGTCATCTAAATATATTACTAGGAAGTCATGAATTTCCTTAGCAAAAGCTATGTCGATGGCTATTTGGAAAGAGGTCCCTGCATTCTTTAATCCAAAAGGCATCTTCACATACATGAACGTGCCCCAAGGAGTAGTAAACGTAGTTTTAGCTTGGTCATCTTGGTGAACCAAAATCTGATTGTAACCAAAAAACCCATCCAATAATGAAATTTTGGTTGACCCTACTACCCTTTGCAAGATATGATCCCTTTTAGGGAGAGGGTAATTGTCTTTGAGTGAAACTTTATTAATATTTCTGAGATCAACACAAAGTCTGATCTCACCATTTTTCTTCCTTGTTGGCACCAAATTTGAAACCCAATCAGAGAATCTAATTGGTGCTATTATCTTGGACTCATACATTCTTCGGATTTCCTTTTCAATAGAAGGCAATAGGATGGGATTGATCCTCCTAAGCTTCTGCCATAAAGGTTTTCAGTTTTCTTTTATGAAGATAGTGTGTTGTATGATGCTGCTGTCATAGGACTTGAGGTCCTCATCACTCCAAGCAAAGACATCTTGGAATTCCTTTAATAGTTCAAGGTATTTCACTTTTTTGGTAGGAGGTAAGGACTTTGAAAGTTTGATCAATTTTGGATTTTCCTTAGTGCCTATATTACACTCCTCTATATTAGATTTTAAGGGTTCCATCTTTGGTTTTCTAGGGACATCATTTGAATCAAACAAGTCTTCTAAAGGGGTTAATCCTTTGGGCAAAAAGTTGTCTTTGAGATTAATGGTTTCAGAGCCTTCGTTAATTATCTCATCAATTTCAACTTGCTTTAGGTTTTGTGCATCAACTTTTGTAAATTTAGTAGGATGGAATCTATCTATCTTTTCATATTATATTTCATTAATTTCTATTTTATCTTTAAAATCATGATCTAATGTTATGTCAGTGTCTATATTACTATTTACAAATTCTTCCTCTAAGGTTAAAAAATTGTTTATTTGTTTGTCATTAGCAAATACTTGCCAGTTTTTCAAGTTATCTGGGATAGTAGGTTTGCGCTTGACCTCAACAGTGAACTGATTGTTAGGTCGAAATGGTAACTTACAAGTGCTGGCAAACATTGCTAAACTATGAGCCTGCATATTATGCTTCCTAGGAATTACAACAACTTTGGTTTCTAGGAAAGTGTTTAGTATTTCTATAATAGTTCCTCTGTAACAACTTAATCTGGGGTCTTTGGTCATATATTCTGCTTTAATTTGTTTTATCACAAATTCGGAGTCTCCCATGATAGAAACTCTTATAGCTCCTAGCTTCCTAACTAATTTAAGACCTAGAAGAAGTGCTTCATACTCAGCCATGTTGTTAGTGAATTTAAAATTCAGTCTGTAAGCATGGCCCGTTGAGTGATCATTCTCCATATTATATATCCATACTCCTACTCCTGCTCCTAACTTATTCACTGATCCATCAAATTCAAGGTGCCATAATACTCATGTTCATAATTTTCACTGTCAGGGGGAAGAAAATTTTCCTTGTTTGAGGTGTTTTGATCATCTTGTTTAATGGAAATCTCTTGAGTTTGGACAGTTTCTTTTTTAGCTATGACTGCAATTTCTTTTGGTTCTGAAATAATACTATTTGAAGTGGTTTGTTGTGTCTGTTCTGAATTATACAAAATAAAAGAATCAATGTCAGAATGCAGGGAGTAGATAAGAAAGTTTTTAGGTCTATCCCGACTACTCACTACAAATTTCATTAGGGTCTCTCTATACAGCTTTTTAGGCTGTCCAAAGACTGAGATTGTGGCATATGACATGTCAAGTTGCAAAGATCCTTGGATTTTAGCTCCCCATGATCTAAACAATAGCATGCCATATTTAGGTGGGATGTCAGCAACTACTATATCCATGAAAATGGTCTTAGAAGAATATTGTACTAAGGAAACACAAAAGTCTTTGATTAACCCTAGACACTTTACTTGACTTGAGTCAAATGAAAATAAGTCCTTGTAAGGTCTAGTAATGTCCAAGTTTAACTTTTCCATAGCCGATTTAGGCATTAAGTTGTGTGAAGCCCCTGAATCTAACATTGCATTGTGTAAGAATTTATCATGAATGCTAAGGCTAATATAAAAGGGTGGTATCCCTCCTTCTAATGGTTTTCCATTAACATCAGGACCAAATATAAGCTCAGGTTGATCATCAAACAAGTTGACAGAGTCTTCATTCTCAACAAAGTTTAAGGTTTTTTTTATTTGAGACTTATAAGTTCACTTTTAATTAGCTTTGTTAAAGGAACTGAAATTTTCAGTTAAGCTATATTTGATCTCAAATTGAAAGGCAAAGGGCCTTTTTCTATTTGAGTGCTTGGAATCTTCATAGCAGGACTTGGAATAGGTTGCTCATCTTTTTCTGCATTTAAGGTCTTTTTCTGTGGATTTTCTAATATGGTGTTTGGAGATTTCTCCAATGTCTCCTTGGAAGGGATTGAAGTGGATGGTTGATCATTAGGGGGTTGGTCATGGGTTATATCTACAATGGTGGGACCAAAATGGTTTTGATTTGGTCTAGGGAGGATTTGGAGAGTCTTAGTAACTTGGGCCATTTTGATTTTCTTAGGTTGATTTGGCACTGTTTTCTTGGTTTGATCAGGAGTATCATTATTCTTTTTACTCAAGTTGTATTGTTTATGTACCTCGAAAATGGCATAATCATACCCTTGTTTATAATCAAATGATTCTCCAGATTGGGTCTGCAATTGTTGCAGCATATGCAGTTCCTGCTCATCTTGGATCAAGAAGATAGTTTCCTCATCATCTAATCCCATCAAGTTAATGTGTGTGTCTTGTTCAGGGTCATCTGAATGGGATGTTTTAGCATATTTTTCTTGAAAGGGGGACCTAATATTCTGATCAGGTCAATTCTTTCCAGTATTTTGATTCTGATTCTTTCTAAAGTTTGAGTTTCTCACTAGTGGTGCCTGTTGAGTATCCCATTGAGGCTTCCTCTAAATGTTCTCTATCCTATCCATCAAATTTTCCATACCCTTGGTTAGAACATCTATTTTAAGTTTAGAGGATGAGGCTTAATCTTTGGCAAATCCTCTCCTCTCATTCCTAACCCTAGCTCTTTTTGCTAGCAAGTTGGATTCTACACTAACTGCTACACTCTGCATGTCTTCTAAAGTTGAAGGATTTCTCTCTCTAAGTTGGAAGGCCATATCAGTATCAAACCCATCTAGAAATTTTATCAGAGCTAAGTTAGGTGGGGGTCTAAGATTGACTAGTATTGCATTGTATATATTTTTAAATCTGGTACAGTAATCCTAGACTGTTTCATTTGGTCCTCTTCTGATGTTTTCGTATTCTGAAAGGATCTGCATAGGGTTTTTTTTCTTTTTCCATCTATTTCAAAATTGCCGATAAAATATATCTAAACTATCTATGCTATTAGCAGGTAATGATCTAAACCATTTCCTTACATCACTAGCTAGAGTTTGAGAAAAAAGTCTCATTCAAACATCTCCAATATCAATTTCATGTAATTCGCAGTAGTCTGTCACTTTGTTTACATGATGTTGTGTTGTATAAGGTCCTATGCCATCAAATTGGACAATTTTGTTTTGGTAATCTTGTGGCATGGCACCAAGTGGGGCAGGTGACACAAGAGGAGCATATCTATTTGTCATGGCTCTAAGTTGGGTAGGGCTAAGAAGTGGGGTTTGGGTACCAAGAGATGATACAGTAGTTGATGGAGAACTAGGAGTAATAGGTGATTGATGGGTAATGATAGGTTGGTAGGGAAGTGAAGGTATAAATGGAGGTGAGGAATGAACTTTAGAGGTGGAAGGGAATAATGATGAACTAAGGGTAGTTGACATTGGTTCAAAAAGCTCGGGGATCTTAGAAGTAGTAAGGGATGACTGAGGGGAATTTAGAATATACTCATCAATTGACTGGTTTGCCTTTTATACTTCGAGATCTGCAATAAATTCTAGGTCTAGAACTATGTCATCAAGTGCATTTTCAAACCTGGTTCTAAATAGGGAAAGGTCAAATAACTCGTCAAAGGGGAGGTCTTCTAGAAACAACCACTCATCAGGGCATGAATCTGCTTTGATTGAAGGTGTTGGACTTTGTTATGAAACTAGCTCACAAAAAGATTGAAAGATATATCAATGCCTTAGAAATAACCCTCTTCAAGGGGGTAACCTCCTTTACATTACACAAATGAACAATTCTTAGATGATACAAATGACAACACCTCCTTTCTATATATAGGAGTCTAAGGGGTCATAATGTAATCAGAGCCGACATAACAATAATAATGTAAGGGCACAATAATAACAATAGTGGGCTTCTATGGGGCTACAAGGGTACAACAATATATAAGGGGGTTGTACTAATAACAATAAGGGGTTACACTAATAGTATATGGGCCTAACATGCCCCTCTCCTTCAAAAAGTGTTGTCCTCAATGCTTGAGTAGTTCTTGATTCTTCTATATAAAATTATTGTCCTTGCATGTGAAATCTTCGATAGGTAAGTACTTCCACTTGATGAGATGCTTTGAAATTGATCAATTTCGTAG
>APFE030707599.1:61794-102319 GCA_000404065.3 Pinus taeda | reverse complement strand
TTTTCTTCTTCCTCTTCACAATCTATGCAGAATAATTTCTTCTCAGCACACTTATGACTTTAGTGTATTTGCTATCACAACTGTAACAAAGCCCTTTTGCTCTTTTTTCTTCCAATTGTTGTGGTGTCAACCTTATAGGTTGTGGAAGACTAGCGGCAACAACACTTCTGTCTTTATAGTTGTGAGTGGTATGCTCCCTGGTTGCCATAATTTTGCTTTCCATTTTTCTTGCTAACCTGAATGCCTTCTTTAAAATCAGGTTCACAAAGGCGAACCTCATGTTGGATATTATCCTTTAAAGTCCCTATGAACACATCAATCCTATGCTCTTCTGGAATATCTTTTACCCTTATGTTCAATTTTTGGAAGTCCTCAATGTGCTCCATCATTGAACCCTTTTGTTTGAGACTTATGAATTGCCTAAAAAAGGTGTTGCTTTTTGTATCCTCATAATGTGCTATCATTTCTTCCATAAAATTGCCCAAGTGACAATTTGTTTATGAGATAAAAGCCATTGATACCATACAAACTGATTTGGTTCCAAATATAAACTTTAAATACGTACCTTTTGTGTGTTTTGCACATTATAGAGATCAAAAAATTTCTCCATCTGTAGTATCCATGTTGTGGGATCCTTGCCATCAAACTACCTCATATCGATTTTTGGAATATGGTGGGTCTTCAATCCAACATTAAAGTCTATGAAATCATGATTAACATTTCTTTTGTTCTCATCATGAGTTTCCTTTACTACCCTTTCACCATAGTGACCATTTCTTGTAGCAACTTATTCAAATTTATCTTCAATTCTTCCATCTTATTGTCCATGCCATTCATCTTAGCTTCCATCTTAGCATCCATGCCATTCATCTTAACTTGCATGCCATTCATGTTAGCTTCCATGCCATCCATCTTGGCTTGATTTACCTTTAGTGAGAGTGAAATTTGTTGTACTTGGTCTTGTAATTTTTATATATCATGTTGCATTTCTTCCTCTTCTTCACAAGTCATGCTAGAGCTTTTAGGTTGCTTACTAGGTGTTTCCATTTTATTTCTTCGAGGCATTAATTAATGCTAATAATTCTTCACTATTCCCTTTGAATTCCTTCAAACTAATTTTTCCAACCAATCTTATGCAAAATAAAAAAAAAAAAAATTACACACCTTTTTCTTTCACTTTGTAAGAGCTCGATATTGAATATATTGTATCTTTGTAGCCGCAGATCTCAAATATCTGAAATCACATCCTTTGGTAGCCCTTTGAGTCCTCTTTCTAACCCCGTAACTCTGATCAAGATTGGATTCTCCAAGGAAGAGTTATGCCAAATCTCCCACGGTGACTTGATTATAGACTAGTTCAGTAGCGCGAACTTGTATGACATGTCACGTCTCACTTCTTCAACCTTAGGTTTGGAAAATGATACTCAAAACAAATATATTCCATCCTCTTTCTGTAACTTCTTAAGAAAATTCAATATAATATTCAGAGCGAACGTTATGCCGATTTTCCCAAGGTGACCTATTTGAAATGTAATTCTGGGGTTTGCAAAAACCCTAAATTCCTTAGATCATATCTTTGAGAATATAGCGAGACAAGCTCTAAAATTTAGACCCGAGGTTCAGTGCAATTTTGTCTCAAACGGGTTTTTTTTTCACTTCTAAAACTTCGCAAAAAAAGAAAAAAAAGAAAAAAAAAAGTTATAGCGAAAATGCAACGATGACCTGTTTGGAGCAGTGAAACCCTAGAATCCAAAGCTTTGATACCAAATGTTATGAAACCAGCTCACAAAAAGATAGAAAGATAGATCGACACCTTATAAATAAGCCTCTTTGAGGGGGAAACCTCCTTTACATTACACAAATGAACAATTCTTAGATGATACAAATGACAACACCTCCTTTCTATATATAGGATTCTAAGGGGTCATAATATAGTCAGAGCCGACATAACAATAATAATGTAAGGGCACAATAATAATAATAGTTGGCTTCTATGGGGCACAATAATAACAATATGGGGACTACATGGGTACAACAATATAATAAGGGGGTTGTACTAATAACAATAAGGGTTTACACTTTCTTGTCTTTTGGATCTTCTCGAAATCAGGTTGGGATTATCCACAACTGGGGCAGGGTTTGGATTTGGATTAGCCCTAGTATAGTGAGCTCTCCTTGAAGCCAGAGTTTCAAGCTTTTCTAATTACTTTCTTTTTGTGAATTTTTGTAAATAATTTCTAATAAACCCTTCAAGAGGCTCGAAATAAATATTTGAAATTTTCTCAAAGGTTTATTAAGACTGACGGTTTGAATCCCCAGTATGATCACCACTATGTTATCACTCTGAAGTTTTCCCTAGAAGTTATGAAAAGAAGGAATCATCCAAGGTAACCACAAACCAATCTTTAGGTTTAGGCTCTAACCAACCTAAGTCCAGAGAGGGCTCTCTCTTTATGATTTAACTTTTTTTTTATTAGATTTTAGGCTAGTTCTTAGTGTTCATATGGTTTTGATTTTGGATTGAAGGTTGGGTGGTGGAATTATTTGAGTAGATGAATAGAGTTAGGTCTTCAAGCCATTGGGCTATGGAGTCAACCAATGGATAGCATAACTGGACCGGATCATTAAAGGGAATGTTCACAGGGCAGGCTAGCAAAGCAAAAGGCTAAACTTCAGGTCTAGTGGATGAAATTATTCTAACTAGGGTGAAATGGCACTTAAGAATCCTTGGACCGAGATCAGAATGAAGAAAATAAGGTGATCATGAACAAAGGGCAATTAAGAATCCTTTGCTATAGACCAGGGGAGAAACTACGGAAGCTAAGGACCAGTTAAGAATTCCCTAACTAAGATAGTTTAGGAGAAAACATTCAAAATGTAAAACAGTCAAGTCAGAGTGCATTCAAGCAATTTTTGAAATATCATTCCATGTTATACATTTAGATTTTAGAGAAGCAAACAAGATTATGGAGAAACATAAGAAGAAACAACAATAAACATGAGAGAATACTTATTTGTATTTCGCTTTACACAAGAATCCTGTAAAATATCTAATCTTTATTCCTTGATCCAACAAGCCAATCCAATCATTGATATAATATAACTTTGATTTCAAAGAAAAAGTCTATAGAAATGTCTTGGAATCCACCATACATACTTCGAAATATGAAGTATTTATACAAAAAATAATCACAAAATATCTCATAACAATTTGAGATTTAATCTAGGGAATAAAATATCTGCATGCATGAAGATAGAGACAAATGTGAAACTGCTTCTTGTTGTTCCTTTTATTGTGGTGTTATTGGTTGTTTCTGTTGAGTTTTGAGTCATTTAAGTTGGTTGGTAGTTGTGGTATTTCCACGTTGGAATCTTCTTTAGTTTGATCTTTCACTAATACTCTTTGACTCTGTTACTTTTTGACCCTGCTTATCTATCTTTCACTTGTTTCACCTTACTGCCATCATATTTACTATGGTAACTTTCTGATGTAAAACTTTTTCATAGTAAATCAATCGTTTTTTCCCACCATGTTATCGGGAATAGTGTCCACTTGGAGCTGCTATTCCCACTAAGACTGGTAGCTATCTTAGAAACAAACAAGTTAAAACTACTTTCACTTTCCTTTATGAGAAGTAGATAAGAGGGGAACAAAGGACACCAACATCAGTCTTGCGCTTGGTTCCTTGCCTGGTTCCTCTCCTTTCTGATAGATCTTCGTTGCTTCTTCTTTGTCTACCTAGCTTCAAAGAGCACCTGTGGAATCAAAGCAGCATAATACTATCGAAGAACAGAGATCTACAGTCATAAACAATACAGGACCAGATATGTATTGACCACACAAATGCATATACAATCAATCAAACAAGAATGTGGAGGAAAACTTGAATAGTTTTATTAATATCAAGAATAGAAAAGAGGATTACAACCAATTTTTCTGACCCAACATCATCCTCCAGCAAGAAATCCCTTCTTCACCTCATGTAAAGCTTAGTTCACCCAACACTATGATGTTACACCAGGAAACCAACAATACTTCTCTATAAGATATAAGATTCCAGCCTCTGGATCTTTGTGATGAGGGATTCATATATATATGATTGTAGGGGGATGAGTCATCTTCTGGGTTTTTTATTAGTGTCCTCTCTCTGATAGTTCTTGATTCCACTTGGAGATTGATGATCTCTTACTCATCCCTGGACAAATTCAGAGAGGCAAGTGTCAGAGGAGAAGTTTCTGGAAGATTCTATGATCCTCCACCTCGCAAACTATCTCTGCCATTTGTCCATTCTTGCCCATCGCACCCTACAGAAGATATTTCCAGTATGCATCGCACCCTTTACACTGAGTAGGTGATATGCATCGCACCCTCTACACTGGGCATTCTGTATGGTCCAGTTTTGAGCACTTCTGAGCAGTTTTCTGTGGAGAACTTCTGGGAGATGATGTAATTAGCTGACCTTGTTCCTATAGGGAGTCAAGTAACACTTTTAGGGACTTAGGAGCCCTCAGTCTATGGACATTTATGATTGGGGTTGCAATGCCCAAAAATGTCTATAACAGTTGCCCCCTAAAGCATGAGGTTATTAATCTTTTGATGTCGGGTGAAATGCTTTATCATGAGGATCTGAAGTTTTTTTGAGCTGGAAGGCGACCTGTAATAAGATACAATACAATACATTATCTTCATAATACTTTTCATGATCTAGTTGAGGTGAGCATTCCCATGCTCAGATTTATAAATTCATTTTCATGTACATAAGACAGACAACCGTTTGTGTAGCAGACTGATGATTCAGATGGAGTCATCATCCTTTGATTTGGATGATCATCTATTCGGCAATGATGTACCTTTGATGTCTTTATATTCCTGAATATATCACAACCCGGATGGATGAAACTAGATCTAGGGTCTTCAAAACTCATTCAATCTTCACTCAGAGTACAAGTCGATCCATGTGAAAGATGTTTTGGACTCAAACTTGGAAAGACATCGCCTGATTACCAGCCAATGATGTAAGTTGTTAACAGGCGCAAGAGGAATCACCAATAATGACAATGATCCTCAAGGTACTACAGTACAATTCACGTGGTGTGAAAAAGGGACTTGGCGTCGAACACCACGCAAAATATCTCGGTCGAAGGCCATTGATGTAAACATATCGCCGAAAGTGAGAAACTTGCCATTTAGGCATGCAAGCTTTAAAGTACTGAAAGGGGTTGTTCCTAGGTCAAGTTCTTGGATAATGAGCTGATGTCGACAAGAAGTGACCCGTCATAGGAGGGCCTTAATGAATCCCACATCTACGACACGAAATGGAGCAAATGATTTTGGAGGTGAAAACCATCTGATGATACAGGGTTCAGGGTGGCGGTCATGAAAGAAAGAATCGTGAATGTATTGCAGCAGACGAGACATAGGTGAATACTCTGAGCGACTTCTCTTGAACATATCGACGACACTGACAATGGATTGGTAGCATTAACCCCAAAGATGGATGGTGTGATGGACCAATGGTGATATGACTGGTGAACAGAATAACCTAACCCGACTCGGATGGAGTGAAAGTGTCATGTTCAAGAGCGACTTGCTACCAATAAAGTTTCTTCAAGTTTTCTTCCCAATTTTCCCCAGTCATTCCTGACCAATACCTTTTTATTTTTATCAAGCTTGAGGAGGATAACATATGCTTGTTCTATAATCCGCCCTTCGGGCGAACCCGTCGCTATGTTTTAACGAGCCTAGCGACAGTGAAACTCGTTCTCGTCTATTTGGACAATTTTGTCGCTATTGATTTTAACGAGTTTAACAACAATGATAACTCGGTCCTTTTTCATTTTTATAGAGTTTGAAAAGGGATAGAAAGGAAACTCCAATGATTCTTTTTCGTCATATAATACCTTAAGTCTGAAAAAGCGTAAAACAATACGAAAGGGATGAATTTTCAATAGTTTTAACAAGCCGAACAAGACAAGCGCTCGATCTTTTTGTGTAATAATCCCTCATGTCCAAAAATATTAAAATCTATAGGAGGGATAACACTTCCGATGACTTTAATGAGCTGGAGAGGCCAATCGCTCGGCAATCTTTTCATATGTTATGAGTCAGGTGAAAAGAGCTTAAAGGAGATTAATTTTTGAGGAACGAGTGATAATTTTGGGTAGCAGCTGATTCCAGGTAAGGTTTGGAATTTTCCAATCACGGTAGTGTCACAAGGATGGCTAGCAAGATCACTCATCGTAGTTGTTCCTCAAAAGGGCAAGCAATCAAATGGAGGCGTATGATCGGCTAAAAAAGATGGAGGCCATGATGAGAACATGACCAAGGCTTAAAATCTGATGATAATGCATTCACAGGTCATTTACCGGAAATTGGTTCATTTTTTAATGAGCTTAAACTCCGGGGGAAACGTTTTCTCATTGCTTATGTTTAATTTTTAACGAGCTTGAAATCCACATAAAAACTGCTCGTGCCAGTCATATAATAAGGATATCTCAAATAGATGCCATTTTTTATAGAGCTTGCACCTTTCAAAGCTTTGCCCCGAATCCTTTCTTTATGCAAGTTAGGAAACAACCAATCCTATGAGTTTAAGGGTTCGAGAATCTACAAACTATGAAAATAAATGGTCGCTCTTCGCTTGCATGCAAAAAGGTTTGCATGCCCCCGAGTATAGTGAAAAATTTCCTGGCTACCATATGGAAGTTCTTGTTTCATCAAGATAGTTTCCATCCACATAGCAGATAGAAACACTTCCTGGCTTAGTCCATTTGGACAAGGGTGGTTCAAAATCCCAACCTCCTAACCTTGACGAAGGAATCTGGTCTGATTCCGGACGGGTGTCGAACCAGTCATTTTCCTTCGCGGAAATCTACTCTATAGCTAGAGTTTCCCTGCCAGAGCAGGCCAGGGTGTATGGTCCCTGGGTTTCAGTCATGTCCTCCTGAATTACTCGCGCTCTTCAGGTGGACAGACTGGAGATTGATGAGACATTCCTTGCGTGAAAAGATCATTTAGGGATGGCATTTGACTATTATCTATGTGCGAGCTGGGGAATGAAAGCTGGTCTACGAGTTGGACCACTCGGCCTTCATGCAGAAAACACATTACTCTAAAGAGTGAGGAGACAATGGATCCCATACTATAAATATAGTCGCGCCCAAGGAGTGATTATAATCTAGGGGTCCTTGGAATACCATCACGTTCATGTAAAAGGTTTTCCTTCTCAATGTTATGGGCACACTGGGAAGGATCCCTAATGGTCGATTGGTTCCTTTGTCGAAGCCTGTCAGATTTCTCATCTCAGGCAGAAGCGATGGCGAACCAAGCGCTTTCCAAGTAGCCGAGGAAATGATACTCACAGAAGCCCCTTCATCTATGATGGTATCAACCATGACCATTTGGTAAGCTTGTACAATGATTCGGCATGGTACACTCGCCAGTAAACGGGGTCTGCCTAGTAGATTCCAATCGAAGGAAACGACTAGGTTTCTTAGAGGTGGGACCGAATAGACGGCCAGATATGACTCTGACGAACTTCCTTCTTGCCGTAAAGGAATGGGTAGACTGTCCCCATGTTCATCGGAGTCTGTGTTTACGAAAATAATTTGAACGGTGTCATTCTTATTCTCTCCGGTGACTGTATCATCTGAAGATAGACCTTCTGAAGGCAAGACCGGGTCAACTGCTGCCTCGACCTTTTGACTTTCGTCTGGTATAGATTCAGAGGGTTTATCTTCAATGATAGATGCTTCGACCGACCATAATGGCATGTCAGTCAGATTTTCGACCAGTGATGGACTCGGCAAGAGTTTCTTATATCCAGGAGGGAGCCGTAGCAGTGAAGCAGGACGGTCATCCAAAAATATTTTAGCTTCATCTAGGAAGGGACAACGGTGGATGGCGTGATTGCCTTCACACAGTTTACAAGGAAATTTGAAATTCCTTTTCTATCTAGATACTTTGCTTTCACTGGTTGATGGTGTACTTTCAACATGATCATCAACAGTTGACGAAACTGGATTGTGCAAACGAGGAGACCAGTCCCTTAAGATCCAAGGGATGCAAGAACAATCTCGATGATAGTGGTCTCCTCTGCAAATGACGCATGGAGATTTAAGTTTATACGGTGTAGTGTGAGGATTTTCGCTAGACGATGCATGGTTGCCCCCTTGTGCTTTTGGCTCCTTCTTCTTCTTTTCCTTTTTCTCCTTCTGCTTCTTCTTCTTCTCAGTTACTTGATCTTTAGCTTTACTAGCTTCATCAATTGAAGAGGAAGGAGGAGAGGGAGAAACGAAAGAAGTAGAAGGTTGGGGGGTAACTCTAGTGTCATCTAGTTGCTGACTTGATTGTTCAGGAATTATGGTATTTTGAACAATAGAGGTAGAGAAGAGCCATACGGGCAAGCCAATCGTCAACCCTGGAAGTGACAATGTAGCCATATGGGGTGCACCAACATCTCTCCAAGAGGAGAAAGGACTAGGATTTCCTCCAAGGGGAAATCCTTGGTTGGTAGACTCCATTTTTCTCAACCTAAAGACCAACGAGGGAACAATGATGTTACTCCGATTAAAATAAATTTTAGATGCTTTGACACAACTTGTTTTTTCAATTTTTAAGAGTCGAGAAAAAAAAAAAGATGACTCTAGTCACCTTTGATTTTTAATGAGCTTGAAGTGACAAGTGCTCAGATGGACCTTTTCCTTTAAGGAGTCTGAAAAGGAACAAAAGGGACTACTCTGGAAATCTAGACAAAGGGATTACCAAACCAATCGCAAAACTACATAATATTTTTTATCGTACGGTAGTCAATCTTCCCGAATGTTGTGTTCAGTGCATTGTGATCGATAGGGCGGCAAACACGGCTTCCTAAGGATAAAGGATATATCCTATTGTGGTATCCCAATATATACTCAATGGTACGTGGGAGCACAAGTCCGTACTGGCACTTGTCGTCTCAAAGAGGAGGAATTTCCCAACCAACAATGAAAGCGACAGTTACCAGGCTTTACGACGTCGGAATACGTCTCTAGCCTAGACTTCTAGATGTTATGTGTTAGGTTCCAAAGCGTTTTTAGGTTCATTAAATTTATTTTATAGTTGATCTTGTTTAAGAAATTTTCCTTTCAGGTTCACCACGTGATGTATATATACAATTCCTAAAATGTAGTCTAAGATGATAAACAATCGTTTAATCTTCTTTTGCAATGAAAATCCTAGCTACTAAGGAAAGAGAACTGAGGGTCTTTCAACAAAGAGCACAGAGCACACACTAAATGCACTGTCCTAAATCAAACCAATAAGCAGTCTAAATGCAAATGCACATGCATGTATTTGTTCTGAGCCTTCTTAATGTGTGAATGACAAGAAGAATGCTAAGTGCAAATCTGAATTATCTTTCCAAAGCGACAATACTAACAAATTTCTTTTCAAAACGAAGTGAAGATAATGACGACACTTTTGCGATTTCAAATTGAAAACTATTTTCGACACTTGAAAAACTGCTAATTCAAATCACATACAAGAGTAACAGTATAATCGACCATCAAGAACAATGGGATTCTCTTCTATGAATGAAAACGACACTTGCGACACTTTTATATTAAGAAATGACAGTCTGATTACGCTACTTCTTTATAAAAGAGAATTGAAAATGGCGCACAATACATAAAAACATTTATAGTTCTTTGCACAATGGAGGTGGAATGATGGAAAGGAAGGGGGTTTCCACAGAGATATACTGACCACAGACAACAAAACTCTTGAATAGATCTGAAAAGAGTGAAGAAAAACCAAATTCTGAAGGAAAAATTAACCTTCTCTGACCATCGCACCTGTTACACAGGGAATCCAGTATGCATCTCACCTACTGCACACGGGATGTGCGATGCATACAGACTACCTTGAAGAGAGGGTGCAATGGTACCAATGCGAGACTTCTACTTGGTCTTTGGTCACAATTTGCTGTTCAGTTCAGGGATTTAGGCCGAGCAAGTGATGTTCAGTAAATATAAATCACATGGATTGATATAAGGAGGTTACTAGAGCCACTACTAGGGCAATTAGAGTGTTTGCAGATCGATTGTTCAATTTATAAACAAAACCCGGAGATAGACTAAAGCAACATTGATCTACTTTGCACTTGCATAGAAAATGCAGTTCGAAGGCTAGCTGGCTTGAATTTAGGCTCCATCTGTAAGTTTATAAAACAAACAAATATGGACTAGCAAATAATATATTCGCTCCCCGGTGGATTCGCCATTTTATTATCAGGAATAGTGTCCACTTGGAGCTGCTATTCCCACTAAGATTGGTAGCTATCTTAGAAACAAACAAGTTAAAACTACTTTTGCTTTCCTTTATGAGAAGTAGATAAGAGGGGAACAAAGGACACCAACCTCAGTCTTATGCTTGGTTCCTTGCCTGGTTCCTCTCCTTTTTGATAGATATTCGCCGCCTCTTCTTCGTCTACCCAGCTTCAAAGAGCACCTGTGGAATCAAAGCAGCATAATACTATCGAAGAAGAGAGATCTACAGTCATAAACAATACAAGACCAGATATGTATTGACCACACAAATGCATATATAATCAATCATACAAGAATGTGGAGGAAAACTTGAATAGCTTTATTAATATCAAGAATAGCAAAGAGGATTACAACCAAATGTTCTAACCTAGCATCATCCTCCAGCAAGAAAGCCCTTCTTCACCTCATGTAAAGCTTAGATCACCCAACACTATGATGTTACACCGGGAAACCAACAACACTTCTCTACAAGATACAAGATTCCAACCTCTGGATCTCTGTGATGAGGGATCCATATATAGATGATTATAGAGCGGTGAGTCAGCTATCCTCTCTCTGATAGTTCTTGATTCCACTTGGAGATTGATGATCTCTTACTCATCCTTGGGCGAATTCAGAGAGGCAAGTGTCAGAGGAGAAGTTTCTGGAAGATTCTATGATCCTCCACCTCACAAACTGTCTCTTCCATTTGTCCATTCTCACCCATCGCACCCTACAGACGGGCTTTCCAGTATGCATCGCACCCTTTACACTGAGTAGGTGATATGCATCGCACCCTCTGCACTGGGCATTCTGCATGGTCCAGTTTTGAGCAGTTATCTATGGAGAACTTCTGGGAGATGATGTAATCAGCTGACCTTGTTCCTTTAGGGAGTGAAGTAACACTTTTAGGGACTTAGGAGCCCTTAGTTTATGGACATTTATGATTGGGGTTGCAGTGCCCAAAAATTTCTATAACACACCATTCTGCCTCAGGAAATCTCACCTTCAACATTCTTCTGTAAATTTCGTCTACCTCTGTGTATTTTGCAAAATTGGGCTTGGTGAGAAACAAATGTTTCACCTCATGTTCTAGGAAAAACAAGTTTTCCAATGCATCATATAATACTTTGCCAGTGGGCAAAGCTTTAATGCCTAAAGAGTTGGCTTGTTCCTTAGCCAACCTCTTGAATCTATCACTATATCGAATTCAGTCACGAGTTTACCATTAATAACGGTAGGACTGGGAAGGCCTTTGTCCCTCAAAATTTGAAATTTAGACATAAAACTATCAATGACCACCTTCATGTTGTGGCAATTTTCTTCTAAGTTTAGCATGAGGTTTCTTTTGGAAAGAACGTTTTTAATCTCTAGGATGGTTTCAGTCCTATCCTCTATACCAAGCTCATGGAGCTCATATATATTCTTACTATTCAGGGGGTGGATGAGTCGATTTTCATCCTCAGGTTGGTCTCCTAATTCTTCCCTTACTTTTTGGATAGCCTCAGTTGCTACCTTCACCAACTCAGTTTGCTCAAATATAACTTGGATTGATGGAAAAATATCATTGATAGAGTCAATGATATTGGCCCAGAGCATCTCTTTAGTCTATCCTAGTGACTTCTGCAGTGTCGGATCTTTCTCTAGGACTTTGATTTTCTCCCCCATCCTTAGGGATTTTTGTGTTTCTTCTCTTTATTGAATTTGGGCAAGTTTACAGTCAGTTTCTAAACTTGCCACTTTCTCCTTTAATCTTTTGAGCTCTGTAGCTTGGATCGGCATCTCTTCCATAGCTTTTACTAGTTTTGTTGTTTTCTCAGTTGATGTACCTGTTGCTGTAGTGGACAAAGTTGTAATTGGCAGTGTTGTGGCAGATGGAGATGTAGGTGCCAATGACACTACCATTGTGGAAGCAATTCTTGTTGTCACTATGGGGGTGGCAGTTGTGGAAGTTTTGGCTAGGTTACTTTGCTTGGACTGAATCAAAGTGTCCAAATCCTTCTCTGTTTCTTTAAGTTAATCATTTAGCTTTAGGACGAGGTCCATAAACTCTTCATGTCCTTTTTGTGCTTCTAGGACTTCCACTGTTTTTGGGTGATGCAGCTGGGGAACTTTGAGTTGTTTCTTTAGTGCAACAATGTCATCATTCTTTTTTTTAATTAGCTGCTTTGTTGCTTTCACATCCTTGGGATCATGTCCCAATTCTATTACTAAGTCCTCTAAGGACTTGATTCTTGTATCTTTGGCTTGTGAGGAAGCCTTCTCCAACTAAAACTGAGCTGACATATTTTTTAAAGAGTTCTGCAATTGGTGGGCTGCTATGTCTTTCCCTGTCAATGTGGAATAAATCATCTCATTCGTTTTCTTATGCAGCTCAATATGGTAATGGGATGAATATCTCTTTCGGGTACTTCAAAATCCACTCTTTTAAAATCTATTGTTGTCCTTGGCTACTGAGTGGTCAGCTTGATGAAGGTCATCTACATTTTCTGACATCATAGGCTGACATAAGCCTTTTTTGATTGGTAGGGGTCATTTTCAGATATTCTGCATAGTTTTGAGCTTTCAGCCTCTCATTTCTAGCCTTTATTTCTCTATATCTCTCCTTAATGTCTTGGTCTTTATCTGCTAGCATTCTGAAAGAGGATACCTCAACACTTTGTTGTCTTTCCAACATCTGAGTATGTGATGTGGAAGGTTCTAGGATGCCTCCAAATGGAATGGCATGCCTGCTCCCATCTCTTTCTGTGCTGGTAACCTCAACTGTCTCCTCTGTATATTCCTGTTTAGAGACATGATTCACTCTTTGTCTCTTAGCTTGGCTTGTCTCTGCATAGGCTTGTGATGTTGTTTTTTTTTAAGTAATGGCCCTTTCCCTATTTCTCTTGAGGCTTTTCTCCTCATTTAGAGGAGTCTATAGAACTGGAGGGGTGCTCATGGTGGCCTCTGGTCTATCTGTTTTCTCTGGTACGTCTGTTTGATCTGGCACTCCTGATAGGTCTGGTACTTCTGATTCTTCTGGTACCTGTGATTCTTCTTGTACCTATGATTCTCCTGGCACCTGCAGGAAAGAACCCTCATCAAGTTGATTCTCTAGATCAATTAATGTGTTTTCCACAAACTTTAGTACTATCCCTGTCCTCTAAAATGTTTTCCACCCATTCCAATTGGTTGGCATACTTTTCTATTTTAGGGATGTGGTGATGAATATAGGGAGCCATCTTTTTTTTTTCTGCCTTCTTTTGCAGAAGAAATCCAAGAGATCATATCTCCATATGTTGCTCTGTTTTAGATTTAATGTTTGAAGGATTAGGTCTGCCTCCTTTCCAACTTCTCTGCTATTACAAATAAAGGGACCTAATTGGTCTTTGATCTTGAGACAGGCCTTCTTTTTGGCTTTGACAAAGTGTATCTCATATGAATTTATTATCTGCTTGTAGTACTCCAAAGAAAATAACCTCATTGGGAGGTGTTTAGGTAGTTTGTATGGGGCTAGCTCATAGCCATAAATCCTAATCTCAATGTGGTTTTGGTACAAGTACCAATCCCCCACTTTGGATTGTTTTGAGAGTTGCAGGTTCCTCTTTATATTTGAACTGATTCTTGGAGGAGGGCTGCCTATCAACATTGTCACAATGGGATGTACTAATAGGTCTATAAAGTCTGTATATGGATATGGGGAGTCATATTTATGGATCAATGGAGTCTAGGAAATTATTGATCTAGGGTGACCTTTTGTGTCAAGCTTCTGGAGAGTAAAGGGCAACTTATCTACTTGGTAGTATAGGAAAAGGTGATACAAAATAGAGGAATACTTGAAGACTTACTCATTACTCATCCTAAGGAACTGGTCATGCATCCTATCAGCTATAAACTTGGCATAATCATAAATAACAACAGGAGGCTGTCTTGGAGTGTATATGGACATGAAAGCCAGGATGATTTCATCTATATACTCACTGGTAGTATAACCTAGGATATTGGATATCATTGCTACAATTTCCTGGCCAAATGGGGAAAATATGGTATACACATATGGAGGAGGTTCTTTAGGGGTATACGTTTCTTCTACAATGAAGGCTTGGATTATTTGTGCCAATCTAGCAGAGCTGAGCTTGAGAAATAAGTCCAACGGATCTCTAATGGAGAGGGGAGTCAAGTTTTGGCCAGGCTGGATTTGTAGCATTTCATTGATTGATTCAGCAGTGATGGTGAAAAGTATGGTTTGGTTAGGGGAAATCACTGCTCTTTGACTGGGGATATAATTTGCATGGCAGTAATAGACAATTCCTGGGAAAATGTGAACTTCAGGGAACTGGTACTTGGGCAAATTAGACTCCCAAAAACCAATTTTATCAACATGGTTCAGGTATTGGTCTCTGTATTGGCAGTAGAGTTTGAGAGGGGATTCATGGACAGAGGTGTCCTTTATCTGGAAATCCTTATCAGCCAGGGGGAGGTGGTTTAGGTCTAGATGAGGAGTGGAAATAGGTCTGACATCCATGGCAATTGGGGCATCCATTCTCAGTTCTTGTGGAATTGAGAATGGGGGAGGTGATTTTCAGTTTTTTAGGGCAATGGTTGTTCAATACATAGTAAGCTTAAGTCACTTGAGTTTATTTAATTAATTTTTCACTTTAACTAATAAACTCAGTAATTGGTTCTGAAATTGACAGGTTTTCTAGTGAATTATGGCTTAAATACCTAGAATTTAAGGAAAAATAGCTCTGAATAGGTCAGCTGGCAACTGCAAACAGTGGAAAAGGCTCTTTGTAGGCTGGAAGGTGAATTGGGTGCTATGTGGCATCTTTAGGGTGCAATTGGATGTAGTTTGACAGCTTTGACATTCATAGGTGCATGCATGGAGGTTTACAGTTGAAAAAATGATAAAAACAAATGATTTGGGGCTTTTTGGCTTTATGCAGGAAAGTAAATTTTGGCGGGTACGGGTGAACAGTGGTCGTTTGTCATGTAGCAGGGTGAACATTAGCTATTTTTGTGTGTAGCGGGTGGGCGGTAAGTGGTTTCCATTGCACTGCTTTTGGGTGTTCGATGGTATTGGGGGGAGGCCGCCCGATTCCATACATTAAGCAACATGTAGCATCGGGGGCCCAACGGAAAACAACTTTTTCGGGAAGGTAATGTTTGGATGTCGGGCCCACCCGAAATGGATAAGGGCCATCAGATGTGAAAGGGAGCGATCGTATGGTGATCGAGCGGGGAAGTTGCACGGAGAGTAGTGGGGGGCCTGGTGGGCGCTTAAGTGCGACAATTTTTGGAATAATGAGGGTTTAAAGCAGGGTTAAGGCACCAAGGTCATTAGTAGAGGGTTTAAACAGGGGATTATCTAACTTAATCGCAAAACAATTAGTTAGTGGGTTTTCGGGGTTTTTCGTAGAAAATCATAGTTTATATAATTAAACTAGGGTATAGGGCTAGTTAATATTGCAGGAGTTAAATATATACGGGAAAAGGGTTTTTGTTTGGGATTTAATAAATAAAATTAGTAATTAATAAAATGAGCGGAAAGGGCACAATACCCTAAGTATATGATATTTCATGTTTTAATGCTTTTCCGATAATAACATAAAAGCTTAGGATATAATGTTTCTGTGGGTTTTTAATATGAAAATGATTTATGTGGGAAAATAAATACTTTTCCTAGGTAAAAGTAATTTAACCTTAGGAAAAGAGTATTATTAGGGAAAATGAATGAACTTAAGGGGGGGATAATTTTTTATGAGGGGGCTTTAGTACTTATTGCCTATAAGTCATTAAGTCGAGGGTCCGGTCCTTCCAAAAGTCAAATAAATATTCTGAGCCTCATTAACTTAGGATTTTTAAGTACTTCGAACTTTATTGTGGGAAATTATTTAAGTAGAAGGTGAAATGAATGAGGGAAGTTAATTAATTGACTTTGATATCTATCTGCATGTTTGATTTCCCATTCACATTTGGAACTTTTATGATGAGAATAATAAATATGCTTTTGTCTATTCAATCATCATACTTCTGCAACATTTCTTCTACTTACCCATCTATTCATCCTATCATTTTTACTTCTCTTTATTAGGGTGCATTTGAGCTAGCAAACCCTTATCAAACATTTTTCTTTCTCTTTACAATAGTAAAGTAACTAAATCTAACCTTATTACATCCAAGGGCTCAGATTAAACAATTGAACTTCTTTTATTTACTCTACTTATCTAATTATCTACCAAGATTAAACAGTTTGGTCATATTTTTATTCTCTATCTATAGACATGGAATTTAATACATGAAATAGCCAAGTTTGAACATTTTGACTATCATGGATTGTGGCAAAGATTACAAACTGCACACAATCCTTATTATGCACAAAAAGTAAATAGTAGCGACATTTTGGCTTGCTCACTTTCATGGTCTTTTTTCTTTTCTTAGGGTTCATATTTTTCATCTTTTTTTACCTTTTTGTTCTTTTTTGTCCTTTGATTATTCTTTTAAGACATACCCTGTTTACATTTTTTAATTTTTTGAATATGGAAAACATTTGCAGAAAGAAAAGGTATGTGCATATTACAAGTTTAATCTCAGACATTCAAAAATTATGACTCCTATTGGTATAGGATCCTAACACCCCATTGAGGAGGTTGGTGTTTATATGGATGAAAAGGAGGAATGACATATTGGGGAGGATAAGACCATGAATATGGATCATCCCATTGGGAAGGATAATACCATGGAGACCAAGGTGAGGTGCTAAGAGTATACCAAGGTTAAAATTGTGCATTATAGATTTTATTGAAAGAGGAGGGGTAGTTCATATCTTGTTGATATGAGTTGACAAAGTAGGTCTACTCATTCCAAGTACCTTTATTCCAAGTACCTCTGCATCTGTAACAAAAAAAAAGCATGCACACATAAGAACACAAGGATTTCTAGTGGAAACACTTTCGGGAGAAAACCACCCTACTATTGCTACACTGCTCAATTCTTATATTATATGTTGAACAAATTGCACATGGATTAGCTTACACCCATAAGCCGAAAGACTCGTCTTCCTTCACAGTATGTTGGAACCTATAAGACAAGAAATGTGTTTCTCTCACAGATCTATGGATTACCATCTGCTAAAATCTCCCACGACCAACGATCCTCGCTCAACTACCATTGGACTATCCAACTCCTATTGGATGGAGAAATATCTTCCTTCTACTGAATCCTCCAAATCACTGTCTACTATGAAGCCTCCATGACTTCACTTCCTCCATGTGAACCACATTTCAAAATGTTTCATATTGGGTTCTCAATTTGCTCAACGTGAGCAACCCAACAACACCAGCGTTCTGCATAGCAAATTTGAAACAAAAATATGACCCAAAGGAGGGAAATTCTTCACTACTTCACACACCAAAACACCGCTCTCAAACACACCACATGCTGCCAATTTTCTGCCATAAACTACACACAAATTCTAAATCTACTTCTCAATTCTATTTTTATTTCTACTCATTATACTCTGATATAACTCTACAAAACTATGTGAGCAACTGTTGCAATCTCTGCTCATTCATAATGCCTCGCAATTTCATACTCACACACTCTCAAGACAACAAAACCAAATAGATTCAAATCCTTCCTCCATTTATCAATTTTGGATTAATTTCAGTGATTCACAGATCATTGTGTTTTACAAACCAATCAGAGGGTTTCTTAAATTTTGTTAACAAGTTCATATCGAAGTTGTATTTATTGATTCATGAAGAAAAATTTCCAAGAGTATGCCCAAAGCTGAATAAATGTCTCCAACTAAGTTCAAGGTCCATAATAGGAGATTGGTTATGATATAAGGACTATATAGTGATAAGGATTTATGGAGTAGAGGTTCAATCCTATAAACTACCTTCATTTTTAACTCCTAGTTTTTATTCTTTGGAGATCTTAAGGCAGAGATTAGGTTCAAATTTTATACATTTTTCAAGCAAGAATTTAGCAATGTCTTTCAAATTTCCAATAACAGTGGGACCTTTTACCAATAAGAATAGAGCATCTTCACATATAATTGATCGATTGCTTGCTCATTTCAATTTTGAATATGATCAAGCATGTCACTATGATCCTCATCATATCATTTTGGCCAAAATAAAGAAGCTAAAAAGGGATGAATACAAACATGAGGGTAGTTCAGAAATGGAAAGGTTAGCAAACAAGCTAGAATGGTCAATTGTTGAAAATGTTGATCAAAATCAATTGGGAAATGAAGAAAATTGCTCCAAGCAATCAAAAGGAGTTTCAAATGAAGGACAAGCAAAGATAGAAATAGTTACCTCGACCAATCTTGACCGTGGATCTAAAAGGCCATTTACCGAAGATATGATGCAGATAGTTGAAGAAGATGTCACTAAGGAAAAAAGGAGAAAGAGGTTAAAGCATTATCACGAAAAAAGATTTGATGCTTGTGACTGATAAGTCAAAGGACAAATCTTCTACAAGATAGTATGTTTTTCATATTCGTGAGCAATATTAAAAAAAAGTTGAGTTTCTACCTATATCAATTAAAAATCCTATCACAACCTATTTCAACCACATTTATTTAAATAAATGAAGTTGTGCTAGCATGGTTTTAAAAACTTAAAATAATATTTGATTAATTTTCTTTTCCATAATTGATTAGTAATGAAAATTATTTTATTAAACGCTTAATTTGTTGGATTATATTAAATAATTGCTAGTCATGCTTTGTTTTAGATTTTTTAACACAAATAAAGAATATATAGTGAAATGTTAACTCATGAAAATTAAATATTTGTATGGCCTGAAGTTATTACATATAGTCACAAAAGCTTTTCTTTTTGGGTTAGTTATTGTGAAGTAATTGGTTTCAATCTTTGAACCGCGATAGCCGATTATATACGTGCGGATAGCCACATTATATAAGGAATGAAATCGCTTTTCGAGATATAAAAATAAATGTGGGCATAAAGATATAATTTGCTTTCGTAAAGATTCAAAATAAGGTCGCATAGTTAGCATTCCCTGTCGCTTAGTTTAATTTAGCTACTAATTAATTTTGTTGGAATGGAAATATCTGCTAGAATGATTTGATGGGAACATGAAAGCCAAAAGAGAAGGTTATGAAAAGAATACTAATAATACTAACTAGATGGTAAAGATAATAGAAAAATTCTAAAACAATTTGTCTATGTTTGAATGAGATGATAATCTAATATATTTTCATTCATTTAGACCGTAACACACATAAATTGGCCTACCATATTGAATTCAGTTAAGGCAGAATGCATTTTAACCATGTCATATATAAATATATTATATATATATATATAATATAGTATATATATATATATATATATAAAATTCAACCTGGTTACAGTTTAGTTAAGCAACCTTGTGTAGGATGTGCAAGTTTATTAACTTTGACAGGAATTTGTTTTTTCAGACAAGGCTCCCACTACTATATGCTACTAGTTGTCTGAATCAAATATTTAATCAAATTAAAAGTTCATTGAGTACAAAATTAACATAAAATATTATGCAAAATCTTAGTAAGTAATAATGACACTCTTTTGCATGACTTTAAAAAACAATATGAGATTACAACCATTACATATCTAAACAAGGCTTTCCTATCCTTAGTTTACTTATTGAACTTTGAAAAATATGAACCAACTGCCACATTTGAACAAGGGCTACATTGTAGATACTGGTGGCTGGTGTAAATATAGTTAAAGTAGAGTAAAAACCAAAAATTTTATTGGGGTGATTGAGAGAGATGTGATCATAATAATAGGCAAAGTATAAGTCTTAGTTTTAAATTTTATGCGCTCAAAGCATTGAGTTTGATTGTTTAACCTTCACTTAATCATCTTTGTTTAAGTTTGTTGTTTCATAGCTAATATTATTTTGACCAAATCATTTTACAAAATCACAAAGTTTTTGAACAATCATAATGTAAAATTATGATGTTGTTAAATTGAAACATTTGCATGCTTGTATTTAATGTGGTAAAACCAAGTGTCTTGCACGGTGACAAAAATGTCTAAGTTGAAACATCTAGATGTTAGTGATAGTGTACAAATGCACTTGTTAGATTATTTTTCATATAATTTAATTTATATAAATTAATAAAACTTGAATCAATAATTGTTTAAAAAAATTGAATCAAAGTAATTAATAATTTCAATTTCAAGCAATAAAAATTAATTATAAAACAGGGATAATAATAATAATGATAAGTCAATGCACATTATGTAATTTAAAATGTTAAATTAATAAGGATCAAAGGAAAAATTGAATGCCTAATATAATAACATGAAAAAATCCAATAGAATCAAAATTCTTTACATATTTTTAAATTTTTACAATCAATTAAAAAAAATAAACTTTTATAAATAATCAAGTTTCTCACTTAACTAATAATAGTTTAAAAAACATCAATAACTAAAAAATTGAGGAATCTTAAAAAACTAAAAAAACATTAATCTTGAAATGATTTAAAAATCAACAACTTCTATTCCACTTGTAATTAGTTGTTATTGATTTCCCACAACTATATTCTCATCCATTTTATTTTTGAATATATTGTCTATTATTTCTATTGTTATTAATTTTAAAAATTTTAATTTAAAAATATTTAAAATAAATAATTATATAATTAATTGATGTTCTTAAAATCATAGCCATTAAAACTTTTCTTTCAAAAACTATAAAGTTAAATTTATAAAAGGAGCATAATAAATCAACCATTTCTTTTGAAACTATAAAGTTAAATTATAGAATAAGTATAATAGAAAATTAAGTACTAGTGTATTTCAAATATTAATACAATATTTTGCTAAAAGCCATGTCCATGGTGACACTTTTGCAATGTTTTTGAGAAAAAAATTATACTTATCTAAAAAATGGGGAAATTAATTTTTAAAAAGTGAACTATAAATATTTAATGATACTTTTTATAAAATATTTAATTTTTATAAAATTTTAATAATTATTTATAAAATTTAAATAAAATTTTGAAGAAAAAAAAATAAAAATTTTGGCCAATTTCAAAATTAGAGAAAAAAAAAAACAACAAACACAAAACAAAACAACGAATAAACAATATTAAAAATATTAAAACCATTCAATGAAAAATTTGTCTCCAAATATTCTTACCTCATGCATTAGCTGCTACTGTGCTATTACCCCCACCAATGCCATTAGCAAAATTTTCGTAAAAATATTTTAATTTTTAAGATTTTTTATATATAATTTTAAAAAAAATTAATAAAATTCAAATGAATAAATATATACATTATAAACTGAAAATGGTAACCCTTGCATCATACATCCACTGACATGGGCGTATCATCCCACCACGGTGCTTTCCTTTACAGGATGGAAAGCTTATAGGAAACCAATAACTTTTATTAATTCAAATTCAGATTTTTCAATATTCAGAAATGAACGTAAATGTTCATTTATTTTTCTTAGTAAAAAAAATGGAAAAGTCTGTGATCTTGGTTGTACATAAAAACCCTGAACGCAGATGGCAAAGCCGTTTGTCTTATAGGCTATTGTTGGTTAGCATCTTGGACGTTAAAATTTGAAACCTAGAATTGGTTGTTTCTTGTACAGTAATTGTTTAACGTGGGATTTTCCATTTTTCGTATCTGGTAAACATGTTCTAATAGCTTCTTTTTCACCATTTTATGTGTTGTCCAGTTTACACTCTCTGGTTCGATACAGAAATAATTGTTTCTCTTTTGGAATTTTCTCCTACCAGCTTATGTTATATTTTAATTTTGCTACTCCATCAGCAGGGAATAATAAGTGAATTTCTTAAGTACCGCGAATACCATGGCCGTATGAAATTTATTGAACTTTAATACAAAATAAAATGAATGATTACTTTTATAAATTTTATTTAGCCTTGCTACGCATTTGATGAAATAAAAACCTTAAGGGTTAATTGAATTGGTCAAAATCAGTGTCTTATAGTTCAGGAGGTGATGGGGTCCATTCTCCCCGAAACCCTTGGGTTAGGCATTGCTAGTAAGCCCCGGGGCTAGATTCTCTTGGGGTCGATCAGCCCAGATTTTTCAGTGGACTTAGTGACCACCCGTTGACCAAAATGTCGGTGAACCATAGCAAAAAAAAAATATAACAATTTTTTGTGATCAATATTATTTAGATCGAAATGAAACAATATTCCCATTTTAATTACTAATCCGTGCCAAGTGTTTAAAGATTAGATATAAGTGTATATTTGTTAATATGTGAGTTATATTTTGTTATTGAGAAGTTTCTTTAAAAGGTATGAAGAAAAAATTGGATAGAAAGAAGAAGTACTACATTGAAGAATTTAACCTTAAGTGTGATCTACAACAAAAAGAGTTTATTGGAGCTAACTTTCTGTGGAGGGAAAATGTTATTATTGTTCTATTAAGAACCAACTCACAAGCCTAAAAAAGCTTGAGAAAAGCCAGTGTGTACATTTTGTAGATCTAAAGAATCGGAAAAACATTTCATTTTGGAATGTGATACATTCAAAGACATCAGAGAAAATTATGAAAATATGTTAGCATCGATTTCTTGACATATCTTTCCAAATCATTAATTTAAATAATAATAATAATAATAAAATTACAAAAAAATTAATAATTCTATAAACTATTTTTAATTTCATAAACAATAAAATATCATTTCATTTCTATTTATACAATAAACCCATGTTATCTTTATTCAATAGCGTTGAAAACATAACCTGTAAATCGAAACATGCATTGAATTAAGACATCAGTTCATGTTCAGTTGATGAAACACAGGCAACGCTTTATGTGGGTGGAGCATAATAGATTGTTAATAATGAATGATTGGTGTGGAATTGCCTTATTTGGCTGAAGGATAATACATGGTTAATAATCAATGATTTGTGTGAAATAAATATTTTGTGATAGGCCAACCGTATGAAATAATCAAGTAAATTTTAATAATAGTCGTTGCCTCGCATAACCGATATTGGAAAGAGACTTTTAAAAACCTATATCTCTTTTCATGCAGCCCAACGATCAAAGTAACGTACGTCTGTTCGCTCTCTGTTCAATAAACTTCATCGATAACTTGTGCGGAGCTTTGCATAGAGGGACAAGAAGTGTGCGGAGCTTTCTGGAAACACATAGCAGTTCGAAAATTGCAATGAATCAGTGGTTAGAAATAAGGCAATGTCAGAAAGATAATATAGAAGTTTAAAAATTGCAATGAACCAGTGGTTAGAAATAAGGAAATGTCACGAAGATAGTAGGGATAGCTTCGACATTGAACGTCAGAAAGATAGTATAGCCGTTTAAAAATTGCAATGAACCAGTGGTTAGAAATAAGGCAATGTCAGAAAGATATCAAGGATAGCTTCGACTTTGAACAAGTCTGCGTTAGGAAGCTGATCATCTAAACCTTTCCCTGATCCTTCGTTCTTGCGCAAGGCTGTGTTAGAGTGAAGAGTACTTTCTAATCATAGAATATGGATGGGATTTTTTGCAAATCTATTTCATACATCAAAATTCTAGAGACTAGAATTGGTGATGGGACTTGCTTTTTTACGGCTTGTATCTTGTTTTTTAATTGCTTGTACAGAGAGATGGATGCAGGTTTAGGAATCGCCATATAGAATGATAGGCTGCCTACTAACAATTTAGTGCATTATTGACCCAACCAAGATGAGCTGTTATTGGGCTGAGCTACTCGATAGCTTATTATGGGGTAGATCTCAAGTATAAATGTTTAGCATTTAACATTTAACAAATTAGTAATATCAATATAGGGTTAATATTGGGTAGATGTGTAGGCTTAAATGTTTAACATTGAACATTTATATGTTAAAAGTAATAAATAAAAAGTTAAAAGTAATATAAAGCCCTAAAATTTAAATATTTTCTCAATTAATAGTAAAAAGTTAAAGTTAAAATCAATTTATTATATTTTGATTTTATTATTAAATAGTCAATAGGCATTGTTACAATACTATGGGCGAATACCATGCCTTAAAAGCCATACATTTGAGATATATATTAACTCTCTATCCTCACTATTACTAAAAAGATTCCCATAGAAATTAAATCAAGGTTTTAATAAATTGAAAATGAGAATATTTATTATATATAAAGATTTTTTATTTTTTTTTCAAGTTTCTATGATCCATAATGAATTAAGCAAAGTCTTTCAGTAGAAATCACATAAGCGAATTTTTTTGGCGAAGGAGCTTGGAACCAACAAGTTTGGTTCATCATCAAGACAAGATGATGAACCACACTTGTTGGTTCGAAACACGTTCGCCAAAAAAATTCTCTTATGTGATTTCTACTGAAAGACTTTGCTTAAATATATAAAGATGCGAAATTTATATAATATAAATAATATTATTATGAATCAACATAGATCCATGTTAACCAATGATCCAAGCATTGAGAGCAAGTATATTGACTAACAATAATAAATGAAAGATAGTGCAAGATTGTTTTAAGTTTTTCATTATTGTAATTTTTTTACATGATTGATCCAAAATATAGGTTTAATTTAAACACAATATAATGGGATCAAATTTAAGAGGCAGGGGAGAACAGAGAGAGAGAGAGATAGTGACAAAGCTAGAGGGAAGAGAGAGAGAGAGTTAGCGATGGGGGAGAGAAAGAGAAGGAGGTGGGAGAGAGAGGGAGAGAAAGGAAGGAAGAGAGGGAGGTGGTAATAAAGATACATTGCAAATGTGGAATAATTCAATGCTCCCTTGGCCCTACTAGTCAACTTCAAACATGGAAGAATCAGAAGTAGCATCCTAGTATTCGTTGATCGATCTAATACTTTTTTGTCATTTTCCCTTAACTACCCTACGAAATTATATATATAAGCAATTGATTTCCTATATGTCAAAGGAGAAGTGTTGAGCTTGAGTGCCTTCCCTATTTATGGGGGGGGGGGGGGGGAATTAGTGAGCGAAAGCAAATAAATTACTTACTTATATATATATTATATATATATATATATATATATATATATATATATATATATATATATAATATATATATATATATATTATATATATCTGTTGTGTGGGTAATCGAATGGGTGTTATTGAATGTCGAGCTTCCAATGTCAATGACTCAAGGAACTATTGAGTGTTGAAGTAGTTGTGTGGACAAAGTTGTGTGGTGGAAAAATAATTCATGAATAAATGCAGAATAATAAGAATGAAATGTGAACTCCACATTAACGATTCACTTTTGCTTATTTCTAGTTTGCATTGTGGAGTGTCTTAGCTAACTATCCTGTGTATAGAACTGCAGATGCTCCGCACCTCCACACAATGAATTCCTTCCATAGTATTATGAATTATTGTTATTAATTTAATAATGCGAAACTTTAATGTTATCTATTTTTAATGAGAAGTTATATTTATCTTGTGTGGGTAATCGAATGGGTGTTATTTCACAACCTATAATCATTAATTAATATGATTTTTGAAGCTAGCTACAACTTTGTTAATTAAGTGCATTATTGAGTGTGAAAGTCGTTGTGTAGACGAAGTTGTGCGAAGATTATTGTGGGACATATTTCACAATGTATAATCATTAATTAATAATAGTTTTGAATGACAATGACTAAGTTCATTATTGAGTGTGGAAGTAGTTGTGCAGATGAAGTTGTGTGCAGATGGTTATGTGTATGTAGAGGTTATGTAAAACTAAATAAGAATTTAGCTATTATTAATAACATTTACAACACTTATGTACAAAAGTTGAAATTTTAAGGCGTATTAGGTGAGGATCTTTGTTGATTTCTAATTCGCATTTGGCAGTTTCTTAACTAACTATATTGTGTGGAGAATTGCAGATGCACCTTTGCATAATGAGTTGCTTCCACAGTAATACGAATTATTGTTATTAGTTTAGTATTGAAAAACTTGAATATTCTCTATTTTTAATGAAATTTTATCTCTAGCTTGTGTAGGTAATTGAATCAGCGTTATTGAATGTAAAGCTTCCAATGTCAATGACTCAGAGCATCATTGAATGCAGAAGTAGTTGTATGGACAAAGTTGTGTGGAGGGAAAATATTTCTCGAGAAAGAATGGATTAAATAACGAATAAATGACAAAACGACTATGTAGAAAAGTAATGCAAAACTTTAATATTATATGTTTTAATGAAATGTTATCTTTGGATTGTGCAGGCAATTGAATTGGTGTTATCGAATGTAGATCTTCCAATGTCAATGAATCAAGGAATTATTGTGTTTGAAAGTAGTTGTGTGGCCAAAATTGTACGGAGGGAAAATCATTCTCGACTAAGAATGGATTAAATAACAAATAAACAACAAAGTGATTATGTAGAAGTGAAAGACAATAATGAGATATTGTAAATGATAAAAACATTCTCAAATAATGATAAAATGCGGACCCCGTGCTAACAATGAAATACATATTTAGCAGTAGAGGCAGGGACTATGCTGCATCACAACTATTTCTATTGTTTCTTAACTAATCTACTAAATTTTGTTTGTTCATTCTTACTATTGACCTTTCTATGTTTGAAATGATAATGACTAAAGAGGATTATTTCTTAACTAATCTACTAAATTTTGTTTGTTCCTTCTCACTATTGGCCTTTCTAACACTAGGTTGTGGAAGATTTCAAGTATGCTAAAAATCAACATTCTATGTTTGAAATGATAATGACTAAAGGAGATTATTTATTAACTAATCTACTAAAAAAAATTGTTCCTTCTCACCATGGGCCTTTCTGACACTAGGTTTGGGAGGATTTAAAGTACCCTAAAAATTAACTTTCTATGTTTGAAATGATAATGACTAAAAAGGATTATTTGGATTCCTATCATGAAAGTCTTAACTTATCAACTAAAAAAATTTTGTGACCCCACAAAGAGGGAAATTAGTTGGTTAAGTTACAGTTTCTTTTAGAAGTTTCTATGGATTGAGAGGATGGCTTAACTCCTTATCAGACGGTGTAACCATGTCAAACTTCCTAAAGATAAAACTCAACTTTTTGATTGGGCCCTAGACCACTTTGTGCACAAGGGAAAGAGCGTACTTTTTCAAGAGAATGATCTTAAAAAAAAAGTTGTTGTGTGTGAGTGAATTGTGTGCAAGTGGCCCCGTTCCAATCACATATGGTATGAAGTTGTAAGATACGATATTGTTTGATCCTTGTCCAACTAGTTAAACCATGCGAGACTATTCCTTGCATAAAACAAAATATGTGCGCATATGGTGGTTCTTACTTCCTGCTTCTTAATCTAAGTGATATTTTTACCAATTCTAACAAAGGAATTGAAGATGGTTTAATGTCCTCCCTCATTCACTAAAATCACCATGCGTACAAGGTGAAGAGCATACTTAGAAAATAAACTTCTCTTTTGGGATCAGACTAATAATTATTCTGAAGTGTAAATATAAAGGCCATCCACGTGGGAAAAAATAAAATTGTTCTTATTAAGTGGATTTACGTACTCTAATGGCATATATAATTTACAAATTATAAGTGACAAAGGACAAATTATTATCGGCTACCTCATTGCTTAGAAATCAGAAAAAGAAAATTGCAGAAAATTATAAATAAGCAAATCCGTGTAGGTTACCAACCTATAGTAACATGAGTCATGTAGCTTGTAAACAGAGAGTTTGCAAGATTCATGTAATTGTTTCTTCAACAGTCGCGTGAGTTGTTTGTGTGATGAAAGAGAAAATGTTTTCTTTGGCACTCTGACAAGTGAAGGTTTCTAAGTCTTGTTGGAGGTCTATTGTAAGTCTAAAGATGAAATTTAAGCAAAAGAAAGTGTCTTGTAAGCAATAAAAGAGATAAAAGAAGAAAATATGTTCTTCAATCTATGCGTTGGAGTTAGTTAGAAAAAGGGAACAAATTCCACTTTTATAGAAATTGTTGCAACCAACACAAGGTCATAGAAATGGTAATTTTTTTTTATAAAATTATAAATAAACTATTGCTACATTCAAATATGGTGAATAAGTACATGAACAAAACAAACCAGAAATAAACACAATATGAAAATGGGAAGCAAAGGCTCACATTGATTGTGGATGAAGATAACATTACCCTCTCGAATGAGAAATAAAGGAAGATGTAGGGCTAGAATAGCCCTTTTCAATCCTCTAATCGGTCCTTATTTCTCTTTCTATAAGTTTTTTCTCTTCAATAAGTTTGTAAGTTGCTTCAATAGTGAAGGCTCATGAGTTTTCAAGGGACATGCAATCAATCTTGGAAATAAAGGTGAATTCCAACTAGATTTTGGCAAGATAATCATGAAAGCCTTTTCCAGTTGAAATGACTTCCTAAGACTAGTATTTATAAAATTTCCTAAGAATTTCATGGGCTGGTCATTAAATGAGTGTTGATTCCTTTGTGTGCTTCTCATGCTTGAAGGGAGAGTGAGAAGTCCTTTGAGGGCTTCAAGTAGGCATCTTGATGTGTGTGGGGGTCTAGATGTAGGCTACCTTGTACTTAGCAGCTGACAAAATTTGTGTGATTTACTACATTGCTTCTTAATGAATAGTCACTTTTTATGGATCCATGTGACGGTCAACTTGATAGCCACATGAATTGCACAAAACCCAAGAGGTGATGTGTGTGAGTTGGCCAAAACCTAAATTGTAAAGTTAGATCAACTACTTGTCTTAAGGAATCTTTATCTTAATGAATTAATAATGTTTTGTAATAATTACCTACAAAACTTTAGATGATAACAAAATGTATTCTTTTTTTTAAGAAGAGTTTTAGGCTAAAATCACATTATAATTCATTTGTCGGCGTGTTTTGAACCAACAAGTGTGGTTCATCGTCAGGACAAGTTGAAGAACCAGATCATGGCTCCAGTATAAATAGAGGGAGTGGGTTATCTAATGGCTACATTTGAAAAGGAATAACTACATTTGACCAGGAAACGACTACATTACACTGGGTAATTGGACAGGACCAAGAGATAAAGAGAGAGACAAATGAATTATAATGTGATTTTAGCCAAAAAGCCTTCTCGTGGATCACAGAAGCCTAAATTCAACAAAATGTATTCTCCTTATTTCTTCTAAAATATCAACTCAAAAATAAAATGTACTATCCTTATTCAAATATCAATAAAAAATTAATGTATACATCAAAATAAAGTAAATACTAATACCTAAAAACACATTGCAGTACTCAATTAGATGACATAAAAGCAATTACTGAGTAATAAAAGCCACTATTATAATATTTTTTTAATTAATTAAAGTGAGTCACAACACCATACTATAAAGTATAATTTCAAAAACAATGATACATCTCTAAAAATAATAGTGATTAAAAAATTGGAAACACCAATGGAGTTTTAATACAGGTTGGGCAGAAGTCATGGATCAAATTATATGGTGGATCTGGACAGCATGGCAGATAGATCTTTAGAGTAAAAACCCATAGACCATTAAATTTCCATAATGGGGAAGAATTAAGATTTTATAAGAAGTTACGAGTACTCCTTTAGGTAAGGATTTGGACTTTTTATAATATATAATGCAGCCAAATTTGACTTATTTTGCATGTTATTGAAATTTAATATTTATTTTTATTTATCTAATAGAGTTTCTGATCTTTGGAATGATAATAACAAATTTCGAAACTTTGGAATAGTAAGATGTGTTTTTGAAGTTTAAGTAAATATATTTTTTTAAATATTTTAACCTGAGGATTTTTTTGTTATTTTTTTAATAATTTTTAAATAATATATATTAATATTAGAATAAAAAATTAATAATAAAAAATAACAATGGATTTATAAGAAAAATAAGAACAATCCTCACACGAAATAAATATTAAGAAATAACGTGTAAATTTATAAGTTAAATAATTTTAATGGATTATATTTAATAATTTTTAAATAATATATATATTAACACTAGAATTGGTATATGAAATTTTTTTTATGGGTAAGATAAGGAAACTTTTATACAATGATTTGACTATTAAAGTTTGTAGAGTTGTTTATATTTTTTTTTCTAAGAGGAAAAAATGAACTCGTTTTTATTCAAAAGTAAGTTTACATATACATAAATCTTTTTCTCATAAATCAATCTCACTCAAAATCATTAAGAAACCCAAACAAGGCTTCTGGTGGATTAAAAAATGAAGGTTTTTTAACAAGGATAATAAGCAAACTTTTGAATAACGGGATTTTGTGGAAGTGTGTATTTCTTAAACTAATAAAAGAAAAGAAAAGAAATGATTTGGAGGGAGAGTTGGTGTAGAGGATAATGGTGAAGGTGATGAATACTAAATTCAAAGTTGAAAAAAACAATGGTAAAAATCATTTTCAATTATTGAAATTAAAAATGTGAGATTCCTTAGTACACTAAGGGTCGCATATGTCATTAATGAGTAGGAGGAACAAACTTGCAACAATGACTGATGAAGACTAGGATGGCCTATATGCCAAATACCTCAGTACAATTTAATTATGTCTAGGCAATGATGTCTTCTTTAACATCATTGGAGAAGGAACAATAACAGGCTTGTGGACCAAGTTAGAAAGCATTTATATGACAAAGTCCTTGAGGAATTAGATCTAATTGAAGAGGAATCTATGCAGACTAAAATTGAAAGAAAGTTTGAAAATTGAAAATCAATTGAATGTGTTTAATACACTTATTTTCCAAATGAATAGTATGGATGTTAAAATCAATGGTGAAGATAAGGTAGTCACACTATTTTGTTCATTGCCTAATTGTGGGATCATTTTGTAACCTCCATTAGCTTTATTACAACTTAAACTCTTGAATTTAAGGTTGTCGTTGGAGCATTGTTGTTTGAAGAGATGAGGAATAACACAAGTATTGAAACTTTCTCACTAGAAGCAATGGTGGGTAGAGGATAGTCCAAGGAAACATGAGAAAAATCAAGAGGTACAGCTAGATCAAAGTCGAAATGTGAAAAGAGTAAGATGTTTATACTACAATAATATTGAACATCTCAAGAAGGATCGTTGGAAAATACAAGAATCCAAAGATGACTCCAAAAAGGGGACAAATCTAGTTGAATCAAGCTCAACTATGATTGAGAATTTTTTTCTATTAGTATTGTTCCTCAATACTATGGAGATTGGTTGTTAGATTCAGGTGCTTCTAATAATAAGTGTCCACACAAAAATTAGTTTTCTTCATATAAAAAAGTGATGGTGGATTTTTTCTTATGGGAAATAACATTTCCTATAAGATTATTAGGGTGGGAAGTGTCAAAATTAAAATATCTAATGGTATTATATGAACATTAACATATGTTAGACATGAGTCTAATCTAAAAAAAAATATAATACTAATTTCTTTGGGAGCTTTGGATTATGTAGATCATAAGTTTACATGTGAAGGTGGAGCACTGAAAGTATCCAAGGAAACTTTAGTGGTCATGAAAGATGCTAAGACAAGAAACCTTTACAAACTAGATGGCAATACTCAGATCAACAAAGTTGCAGTGGCATCTGAGGAGGCAACTGAACCCACTCATTTATGGCATCAATGACTAGATCATATGGGTGAGAGAGGACTACATGTACTAATGAATGACCAACTAATTCCAAAATTGAAATCCCTAAATTTGATATTTGATGCAGGAGCATTCAGGCCTAGTCAGCAATGTGATAGCATGATCACATGTTGTGACTAGCAAGGGGTTGGAAGACAAAGAGTTTAGTTAATTTTATTTGGTTAAATGTATGAGAGTGTTTATTTATTGTCAAAATGATTAAAAAGGGGCATAGTGGCTGATTGATCCTCCCTGTGTGGAGATTAGGCCAAACTGTTAGATTTAATTGGTTTGAATAGAAAATGAGGAAACTGAAAGCTTGATTTAGCAGTTGTTTAGAAAAGAGTGGAGTTGAAGAGACTTTTTAGGAGAGAGTGAGAGATTTTTGGTTCTGAACCAGAATTGGTTCATGAATCCAATTTTGCATAAATTGTAAGCTTTTATCTAAACTCGGGGGTTAGCTAGAATAGGAGAGAGAGGCTGGATAGGTTAGCGAGAGAAGCATAAGGGAGAGATTGAGGATTTCAACTAAAACAAGGTTTGTTATTGCTATAGTCAAGCTAGAGGGTGAGACTCTAAAAATAGTGTTATATTGAATAAATGTTTCAGTGCATGTGTTAATAGGCCATTTGTATTGGGATCCTTTGCCTTTGTCTATGTGTATGCCTGCGAAAGAAACTATGCCTTCTTCTTTGTTTTATGCATGAAGTTATGAATAGCAGTATTGAAATAGCATGATTAATCTTGGTTCCTTAGCAGTGTTTGAGCGTTTTTATACTCAGTCGATTATCCAAAGCCTTCCCGGAGAAATTATATAAGAAATCATCATTGAAGATAGAATATGGCCGTGAGTCGTTTAACACAGAGTTCATCGAAAATAAGCGGGACCAAGACTGGAGGAAACAGTTTCAAGAAGACTCAGTGACCGTTAGATCTATAAGATCAACGGTCGAGATTGATCACATTGGCAGAGTCTTTATGGGTGGATCGGTCGATTGCGACATTACGATGAAATAAGGGTCGTTGGATAAAAAAAGGGATCGATGGTGGAGGATTAATCGCATATCTGGGTGTTTAGGTGCCGAAGACAAGGTATTGGGACGTCGATAAATCAGAGATCGATGATTGGGCCAAGTAGAGTTCGAGCCTATCAGAGGAGAGGAGCGACTAAAGGGCGAACCCGATATATTTATATATGCGGATATATAACCCTTGAGATCTAGCTCTATGGTAAAGCAGAGTTTTCCATAGTTTTCTATGTAATATGTTCACATATCGGATGTGATAGAGGCCCGAGGGATGACTATGGGGTGTGAGGTCCTAATTGCGATTAGCGATAAGGTACAACCTCAGAATCTGTGTGGAGGTCGTACAAAAGGAGGAAAACGATGTTTTTTGGGGATTTCCTTTGTAGTTGAGTTATAAAATAATTAAGTGTCGATACATGGTTTGTGTGGTTTTATATATATTAACCAATGGTTTAAAGGGGGAGGTTATGTATATGCGATCGTTGGTTAATGAGAGGCCTAACCAATGTTTAAGAGGGTTTCTTAAGCCGATAGAAGGATTTTGAAGAAAGACTTTAACCAAAGTCTTATACAAAGACTTGAGGGTTGATATAATCCCAATAGCCTTTAAGGCGGGGTGATTGGGTTCCGTTACAAAGGAACTGTTTATAAAGAGCATAACCATTTATGCTTTGAAGTTTTGACTCCATAGAAGAGTCAAACTCCTGGGACAGTTGAACTTATGCATTTGATTGCATACTGTGGGTATGTGTAGGGGTACCTTGCACCAATTTTGGTATCAGAGCAAGATTAATGCTCTATGGAGATTGATTGAGGAACTGAATTTTATTTTCCAGCATATATAATTGGCATTGTAATGGATCTGACACATAGGGAGAACAGAGAGTGCAAGGATTCATGCATAGAATAATTTTGACATGTTACAGGCAATGAAGACTTCAGTTGGTTATTCAAGAGAGATTGTGGAAAAAGGGATTTGAGGAAGATAGGATCAGAAAGGATCTTGCAGTTTTAAAGATTTAAATGGTATGTGTAGGTGAATGCAAGCAATGAAATTGCAGCAAAACTATTGTAAGGAAAGAAAGTGAATATGGAAGTATTAAGCAAGAACAAGAATTTGGTTGAAAGAAGGATTGAAGTGTAGACAGCAAAAGGTAAAGCAGCATGTGTATTGTCCAGCCAATGAAAGATGAAAGAGATAGTCAATAGGTATGAGTTTTATTTTGATGTGGTTCATTTGAATTGTTTTTATAAGGGAAGAGAGTGATAGCAGCAACACACAGTAGCAGACTGTGTAAAGAAAGAGAGGAGTTGTGTTAGTGGCAATGAACCTAAATATACCAGCTGAAAGTTGGAGAGGGAGAATAGTTACAATGTTCTCAAGAGAAAGTGAGTTGAGGTTACAAGCCTAAAGAGAGTAGAAGAGAATGCTCAAGAGGTTCCAGAGATAGAGAACCGGTGCTTGCCAAAAGACCAAGTCCAGAGAAGGGATTGGTGAGGTAAGTGACAACAGGAAGGACTTGTTGTCGCAGAGGCTTAGTGTAGCTCATAGTGAGTGAGAAGCTCATAGAGATACAAGGAAATGACTACTGATAGTCATAGTAGGGGTTCAGAGAGAAGCCACAATAGAAGAAAGGAAGATACCAAGGAAAAAGGAAAAGGAGAGAAGATGAGTCAAGAAGTATTTGACACAGAAATTACAGACTGGAGATAATTATGGATAACATGATAGTGCTACTAGAAAAATGTGAAGGGAACCAAAGATATGGTTGGACTATGAAAAGAAAGAAGATAAAGTGGAAGTTGTTCCAGAAACAGATAAAGAGGAGAGAGTATATCAAATTAAGAGGAGAACTCAGAGCAGATGAGTTAGAGATGGAAGATAGCTATTGTAGACACAAGAAAGAGGTTTATCCTACTGAGGAAGGAATAATTGATTATTTCTTGAGCTGTTGGACAAGTTCGAATCAGCAAAGAGATCTGATGATTGAAACATCGAAGAAAAAGGAGCCTAGTATTTTTGAAACTAATGATTTGTACATGTATGCAGGTGATGAACAACCTTCAGAAAATATGTTTATGCAAGTTGTTGAAGAAATGAAACTGTTAGAAGAGATGGATGTCATAGAAAAATTCTTGATCAACCATGTGTTCAAGGACACTAGAGATGGAAAAATGTTGAAGACTAGTAAAGAAGATGAAGATGATGAATCCAATAAGACTTGGCAGAAAGATGGTAGACAGTCTGAAGACAAAAGAAATTGCAGATTACAAAAGGAGAAGTAGAAAAGAGGTATGAAGACGCCTTATGGAAGGAGCAAACAAGAGTGTAGATGCAGTACAAACACTTGAGGTAATGGAATTATATTTTCAATTTTTATTCAAAAATTATGAACTTGTATTGATAGTTAATGGACAAGAAATTATCTTGAAAGGACATAATGGATCATTAATCGAGAGAACTCTTACTAAAGAGTGTATTATGGAAGATGATAGAACCAAGGTTTTTAAAGAAAATTCAACCCAAGGAATTACAATTAATCTATTCAAGGTTATGAAGAAGAAAGGAAAAGAGGATAAACGGGAAATCAAAGAGAGGTTGGTAGACAGTAATGCGCAACTGGAAATTGAAGACAATGTTATGTGTACAAATTGCAAAAAGAGTAAAGGTGAGTGTAAACGACAAACTGAAAATAGATAGGCAATCTTAGAGGATGAAGGTAAGGATTCTTTTATGAACTATGCATATGCAATGAGCAACCCAAGGGAACAGTGGAAGGTGATATCGTGGTGTTGACAGTAATTTTCACTGTTGTGAAAGGGACTCAACAATGGAATGGAAAGCCTATGGTATACGGTGATTTTGTTTCTTGTATGGAAAAAAATATAACTTTAGGTTCTAAACTCAGAGATTGGCATATTTTGATTGAAACAAAGGAGGAACGGAAAAGACAACTTAGTGGCTTACAGATTTGTAAGGAAGGAACGGGAAGAATGAAAAGGAGTGTGAAAGTAAGGCCAAGGAGAATAACAAAGAATAGGATTCAGAACTTAGACAACATTTAGAACAAATTGAAGATAAAGAAGATTGTTCCAAGACAAGACAACATGACAAGTTTGACATGTCATATATACCTCAAGAGGATGACAAATCAAAAAACTTATGGAGCAGAATTAATGAGGATAGAGATGGAAAATGTAATATATTTTCTGACTTGGAACTATTAATTGTTGAATGTGGTTTTTAGGGTGAAGGATAGACTACTCTTGGAGATGTGTTTACACAAATAAATATGAGGAAAGGTGTAAATTCTGGAGCTGCAGAAAGTCACTTTTCTTTATGGAAACAAGAAGATGAGGTTAAGAAATGAGTTGGCTTGGAAGCTTGGAATAGAGGAAGGAGAGTTAACATAGCTCTTAAACCAGTTATTGCCGAAGAGGAAGAAGGTTTTAGGAGATGTGGAAGTACAGTCCAAAGACAAATTTTGTTCTTAATACAAAGAAGGCTTAAATGTCAAGAGATTATCTTGAGGATGCAATTGGAAAATTGGGTGAACATTTCAACTAAGTTTGATAGGAAAATGGAGGAAATTGAACAAAGTTCAATAATTAATATATTTGCAGCCAAAGAACAATATATAGTTGGAAGGCTATATGTTCTTGTATTAAACAATGCCCAATCTTCTTTTGAGATTGGAAGAACTCTACTTAAGTTGTTTGATAGATGGATGATGAAAACTACAAAGGTGATGAGTATAAAGAATTGCCAAAGTCAGCAAATCAAGGGAAGATGGCAGCATATACAGGACAACATAAAGAAATTAGTTTATATATAGAAGGAGATGTTCAGGATTGAGTCAGAAGTCAAAAGGAACAGTAAAGTACAGGATAGGAGAAAATACATGAAGATGGAGATCAATTCTATTGGTACGATGACAAGACAACAACAGATAGAGAAACATAGATTTATGTTGTTTGAGGAGGTGTTTATACAGGGTATCAGCACCAAAACATTATGCAAAGGAGATGCTTATGAATGCAGAGTGCAAATACATCTACAACACAAAGTTTGGAAACCAAGAGAAACAAAGGAGGCAGTAAATACACCTGCAGATGAAAAGGATTAGGTAGCTAGTTGGGAAATGAAATTTGATGAAGTTTATAATAGAGGAAGTAGAAAGAATCATGAACAGGAGTCCATAGAAACTTTCAACTTTGGGAATCTGATGCAGGAGCATTCAGGCCTAGTCAGCAACGTGATAGCATGATCACATGTTGTGACTAGAAAGGGGTTGGAAGACAAAGAGTTTACTTAGTTTTATTTGCTGAATGTATGAGAGTGTTTATTTTTTGTCAAAATGATTAAAAAGGGGCATAGTGGTTGATTGATCCTCCCTATGTGGAGATCAAGCCAAGCGGTTAGATTTAATTGGTTTGAATAGAAAATGAGGAAATTGAAAGCTTGATTTAGTGGTTGTTTAGAAAAGAGTGGAGCTGAAGAGAATTTTTAGGAGAGAGTGAGAGATTTTTGGTTCTAAACCAGAATTGGTTCATGAATCCAATTTTGCATAAATTGTAAGCTTTTGTCTAAATTTAGGGGTTAGGTAGACGAGGAGAGAGAGGTTGGATAGGTTAGAGAGAGAAGCATAAGAGAGAGAGCGAGGATTTCAACTGAAACAGGGTTTGTTATTGTTGTAGTCAAGCCAGAGGGCGAGACTCTCAAAATCGTGTTATATTGAATTAATGTTTCAGTGCATGTGTTAATAGGCCATTTGTATTGGGGTCCTTTGCCTTTCTATGTGTGTATGCCTGCAGAAGAAACTATGCCTTCTTCTTTGTTTTATGCATGAAATTACAAATAGCAGTATTGAAATAGCATGATTAATATTAGTTTCTTAGTAGTGTTTGAGCATTTTTATACTCAGTCAATTATCCAAAGCCTTCCTAGAGAAATTATATAAGAAATTATCATTGAAGATAGAATATGGCTGAGAGTCGTTTAATGCAGAGTTCATCGAAAACAAGCAGGACCAAGACTGGAGGAAACAATTTTGAGAAGACTCAGTGACCGTTAGATCTATAAAATCAACGGTTGAGATTGATCGCATTGGCGAAGTCTTTATGGGTGGATCAGCCGATTGTGACATTGCGATGAAATAAGGACCGTTGGATCAGAAAGGGGATCGACGGTGAAGGATTGATCGCATATCGGGGTGTTAAGGTGTCGAATACAAGGTATCGAGATGCCGATATAGCGATCGCCGATAAATTGGAGATCGATGATCGGGCCAAGCGGAGTTTAGGCTTATCGGAGGAGAGGAGCGACTGAAGGGCGGACCCGATATATTTATATATGCAGATATATAACCCTTGAGATCCAGCTCTATGGTAAAGCAGAGTTTTCCATAGTTTTCTATGTAATATGTTCGCATATTGGATGCAATAGAGGCCCGAGAGATGACTGTGGGGTGTGAGTTCCCGATAGCGATCAGCGATAAGGTACAACCTCATGATTTGTGTGGAGGTCGTACAAAAGGTGGAAAATGATGTTTTTATGGGGATTTCCTTTGTAGTTGAGTTATAAAAGAATTAAGCGCCGATACGTGGTTTGTGTGGTTTTATATAGATTAACCAATGGTTTAAAGGGGGAGGTTATGTATATGCGACCGTTGGTTAATGAGATGCCTAACTAAGGTTTAGGAGGGTTTCTTAAGCCGATAGAAGGATTTTGAAGAAAGACTTTAACCAAAGGCTTATACAAAGACTTAAGGGTTGATATAATCCGTATAGGCTTTAAGGCGGGGTGATTGGGTTCCTTTACAAAGGAACTGTTTATAAAGGGATTAACCATTTGTGCTTTGAAGTTTTGACTCCATAGAAGTGTCAAACTCCTGGACAGGTGAACTTATGCATTTGATTGCATATTGTGGGTATGTGTAGGGGTACCCTGCACCAAATTTTGTACAAACATTGTATATTTGGAAATCAATGTAGACAAAAATTTAAAGTAAGAAGTCTTGTTAGTAAATTAACCCTTGGTTATATCGATTTTGATGTTTGAGATCCATCCCCTATAGTTTCTTTTGGAAGATCGTCATATTTTGTAACATGTGAAGATGATTTCTCTAGAAAAGTTTGGTTTTATATTTTGACAAGAAAATCCGTTGTGTTTACTACATTTAAACAATTAGAGTAATTGTAGAAAACAAATCTAAAAAAACAATCAATTTTTTAAGAATGGGTAACAAGAGCGAGTTCACTTCTTTCGAATTTGAAAAATATTGCAAAGATGCTAGGATTTTAAGACACAAAACCAACGGATATACTCCCCAACAAAATGTTGTAGCAGAGGGAATGAACATGACTGTTCTAGAAAGAGCAAGAAGCATGCTAAGAAATGTTGATTTTCAACAAGAGTTGTGGGTAGAAGTAGTCTCTACTACTTGTTATCTTGTTAATCGATCACCATCAGTCACACTAAATTGTAAAATCATTGAAGAAGTTTGGACCGGTCATACATGTGATTATTCAAATTTAAATTGTTTTTGTTGTGAAGCTTATGCTCTTACTCTTAAGAACCAACTTTCTAAATCAGACTCCAGATGGAACAAATATATCTTTATTGGTTATCATGATATTTCTAAGGGATATATATTTTGGTATCCTGTTGTCCACAAAATCATCATCAACAAAGATGTGGTATTTGATGAATATTTTCTTATTAAATCAGACAGTGTAGAAGATGTTTTGAAATAGGAATTGATATAGAAATATGTATTGTTAAATCAACAAATTGAGTTGGAAACCCAATCATATAAAAACACAAGAAAGAAAGATGAATCTTCTAATGATAAAGAATTCGTAGATGATTAAGACATTCAAGAAAATGTGGAAATTCCATAATCAACATTCAGAATATCTACACATAAGGGAAATCCTCCAAAAGGTTATATTGATTTTACTTCACCTATTTCTTTGGTTATTAATGATGGGGAACCTTTTTGTTATTAGGAAGAAGTAGATGATGTCAATAGTGCCAAATAGAAGATGGTGATGAAAGAAGAAATGGATTCCTTCGAGAGAAACATAACCTGGTACCTAATAGAACTTCCTAAAGATATAGAGATTGTTGGATGTATATGGGTATACAAATTAAAGAAAGTAGTTGATGGTAATGTTGAAAGGTATAAATCCAAACTAGTTGCAAAAGATTGCTCTCACATGGAAGGTATAGATTACCATGAAATATTTTCACCAATTATTAAGACTATATCTATTAGTATTTTGTTGCCACTGGTTACTTTTCTTGATTTCAAGTTAGAGCAATTAGATATTAAAATGGATTTCTTACATGAAGATATGATGCGGAGATTTATATCAACTAACTAAAAGGTTTTTTGCAACAATGCCAAAGAAGATTAGTTTGCAAGATCAAGAAATCATTATATGACCGAAAGAAATCGCCTAAGAAATAATACAAGAAATTTAATTCCTTCATGATGAGCCAGAACTGTTGAAAATAATACTGAGAGGGGGGGTGAATCAGTATTATCTAGTTCTTTGACAATTCTTCCTTATTTATACTTTGAATTATTTTTTCATATCAGTACCATAAAACAATGAGCATGAACAAGAAAAATAGACAGTCACATCAAAGAACAC
>APFE030707599.1:37232-61437 GCA_000404065.3 Pinus taeda | reverse complement strand
ATATGTCTCTATCTTCTTTCAAATTAGAAACTTCCTTTACAAAGGTTTTGTACTGGTGCAGTCCTTTACCAGTACGCAGGCTGCAACCTGCAGAGAGCTACAACTCTCTCTCGTTTTCCAGTCTCTCCTGGAAGGGAGCTACAACCCCCTACTTCTTTTCTTTCAAGGACCACTTTTCATAAATTTCCAAACTGGATCCATAAATATCAAATGATCATCAAGTACCAGTAAGTCACCCAGATAACCAGATCCACAATAACAGAAAACTAAACCCAGAACACCTTCTGTGGCGTCTCCTGTGGCACCTCCTGCGGCGTCTCCTGCGGCGTCTCCTGGGGCGCCTCCTGTGGCGTCTCCTGGGGCGCCTCCTGTGGAGTCTCCTGGGGCGCCTCCTGTGGCGTCTCCTGCGACGCCTTCTGTGGAGTCTCCTGCGGCGCCTCCTGCGGCGTCTTCTGCGGCGCCTCCTGCGACGTCTCCTACGGCACCTCCTGCGACGTCTCCTGCGGCGCCTCCTGTGGCGTCTCCTGCGGCGCCTCCTGTGGCGTCTCCTGCGGCGCCTCCTGTGGCGTCTCCTGCGGAGCCTCTTGTGGCGTCTCCTGCAGCGCCTCCTGCGGCGCCTCCTGTGGCGCCTCCTGTGGCGTCTCCTGCGGCGCCTCCGCACTTCCGCAGCTGCAGCGCTCGAGAGATCCCCCTTCCCAGATTCGCTTTCCACTTCACTTTCATATAGATCGAGCTTTTGAAACAATAACCCAATATTTCAGATCTTAAGATATTCAACCCAAAAGCATACACAAGCCAAATGATCTCCTTTGCTTTATATAGGCAAGCTCTTCCTCAAATCATGGACCAATACCACGGGCCAAAACCATAACAAACCAATACCATCAACTCAATACTAGGGATCAACACGTCTGTCGAGATGCCATGGTCCAAAAACCATAGGTTCAAATTCCAAGGACTAACTACCATGGACCAAAGGTAAGTTTTCCCACATGAAATAAACTTTTCTCTGCATAAAATTCCGTGAACTTTTCTCCACATGAAATAAACTTTTATAAACTTTTCTCTGCATAAAATTCCGTGAACTTTTCTCCTGCGTACTTCTTAATTCTCACCATATTGAGAGCCATGCCATGCGTGTTGCCATCAAGTACAGCATCTGCAAAATATAACCATACCAAAAACATAATGCCAACAAGAACTATACTAGAAGTGAGTATGACCATTGTGTGTACTTCAAAACTTTGAATGGAATATTCATTATCTTAGTACCATATGTTGGTGACATGCTTGTTGCAAGAAAAATCATGGAAGAGATTCATAGGTTGAATGAATACATGGCTAGGATCTTTGCTATTAAAGATATAGGAGAAATAAAACAAATATTAGGAATTAAAGTATACAGAGACAGAGAAAATGCAAAAAGTTCAAGTTTTCACAACAAAAGTATGTTGAAAAGTACTTGTGGAATTCAAGATGAATAATGTGAAACTTGTCAATATCCCTTAAGCTTACCATTTCATTTTTTCTTCGTGTTTATGTCCTAGTGGTAAGGAAGAAAAAGATTATATATCTCATGTACCTTATGCTAATGCAATAGGAAATTTGATGTATGTGATGGTATGCGTTGTAGTGTTTTCTTCTCAAAGATGTACAAAAACAACCCACTTAAGATTGTGGATGACAAACAATCTCAACAATATTAATGGTTGCTACACATTGTAGATCTGCAACAACTTATAGAAACAAAACCTGTCAAAATTCTGATCTATGCCACAATCATAGTTAAACAACAAAAAGAAACAGTAATAACTCCAATCATCCAATGGAAACCAGATATACAAAGAATATATTTTATGATAACACCTATGAAGAGAACAAATAAATGTTACCAGTCCCCCTCTATGGGATGGGTTCTTGGCTATGCTCAAACATCTTCAGATTGTGTAGAGTCTCTCTCCTCTATAATGTATAAGCCCATAGTATAATGGTCTGCGACAATGAAAATAATCAGAGTTACAACAGTGATTGCAACAATGAAAATAATCAAAAGTGCATAATGAATGGAAAACCCTTCTATTTATAAAAAAATATTGAGTTATCCTCGAATAATGAGCAATAATAAAATATTATTGATCTCATTCTTGGAATAGCCACCTGAAATATTTTATTATATTTGTTTAGGAGGGAAAAAGTATTTAAACACTTATTTAGAAATAATAAATAAATAAATGATTTATTTATCATCTCAAGGAATTAGTTAGGAATAACAAATAAATAAAGATTTATTTAATTATTCCTAAGGGATTTAGTCAAATTTAACAAAGAATAATAATTAATTAGTGATTAATTAATTATTCTTAGAGGAAAATAAGATAATTAATGATTTATCTGTTTATTTTTCATGATTGGGTCAAATATGACAAGGAATAATAATTGAACAATGGTTTAATTAATTATTCATAGAAGAAAATCAATAAATAATGATTTATTTAATTATTCTTCATGGGTTTAACTATAAATTACTTAACAAAGGTGGTTTATTAAGTAATTTCTCACAGTGAAAGCAATTTTACTATGGTAAAACTGGTTTTACATGGTGTACTTTGATCCATCTAGTAAATTAGGCTAGATGATAAATTTTTTGGTGATAACAGATTTCCCCCCAGTGTACGAGTGTTAGGAGAAAAATGTATGACCACGTACATTGTAAAGACACAATCACTAGACAACATAGGGGAGTCAGAGAGAGAGAGAGAGAGAGAGAGACCGATAAAGATGGATTGAAAGAGGATAGGGACAGAGGGGACGAGACTAATGCAAGTCTCCTTTTATGTTGTGGTACCGGACCTCAATGAGGCAGGGGAGGCATACCATACCTGTCGAGATGACTTAGTACAAAAATAATGGTTCGGCCAGAAATATAAAAGTAAGCAATGAAGTACATGTTGAATGGTACATGACATGCTGGCATAACAAAGCCAGAAAATAATACAATGTGTCCCATATACATAATGCACATAGAAAAACATGAGCCAGGATTGAATACAATAATATTTGAGTACATGAGAAACAAAGCCCCTTCCCTCAAAAAATTGGTGGGAGGGAGGGTAGAACAACCAAAGAAGCCATGTTGAACAAGGAAGGGCTCTGCAAAACTGAATGGATCATCTAGAGGAGACCTACATGCTTTGAACACTGTGATCGGTAGGAACCAAACCCATCAACTCTGTGGAACTGCATTTGAGGCTATAGCATAGTAGGTATGCATCCGGGCATGTGGGAGGCTACCTGAGGAGCCACCCCCTCATGAGGTTTGAAACATCTCACACACACCTGAGAATCACTGGTACAATCTGTTGCATCATAGGACCATCAAGTGTATTAATCACGAACATGAAACAACCAAGTCAAAGTGCAATAATGAGTCCCTCTGCTCGATCCAAGGTGCTGAAAAAAAATGGAAGCTAGAACCAAGATACACCGTCCTCTAGGCCGTACTTCTGGAATAAATGAGATAATATTGATAGAATAGGGCCCGCCATAGATGAGGCAATGAGGATCCTCAACTAAAGCACGAGGGAAAATAGTAATGTGACTGATGGACTGACACCAGGGATAATGGGGAAAAAGTGGGACTAAGGGACAAACAGATGACTACCCTTGTCAGAGAATAAAGTGCATGGTTGAACTAGCAACAACTGACTCAACTCTGAAGGGGATGGGGACAGTTGGACTGGAGGCCAAAATGGGAAACACAGGATGAACGGTATGAAAATATGGATGGAATACTGTGACATGATATAATGGGACATGAAATAGACTCCAAGAATAGCTTCGACTTTGAACGTCAGAAAGATAGTAAGGATAGCTTCGACTTTGAACGTTAGAAAGATAGTATAGCGGTTTAAAAATTTCAATGAACCAGTGGTTATAAATAAGGAAATGTCAGAAAGATAGTAAGGATAACTTCGACTTTGAACAAATCTGCATTAGGAAGCTGATCATTTAAACCTTTACCTGATCCTTCGTTCCTACGCAAGTTGCTTTAGAGTGAAGGAGTACTTTCTAATAATAGAATATGGATGGGATTCCTTGCAAATCGATTTCATCCACCAAAATTCTAGAGGCTAGAATAAGTGATGGGACTTGTTTTTTTATTGCGTGTATCTTGTCTTTTTTATTGTATCTTGTGTTCTTATTGCTTGTATAGAGAGATGGATGCAAGTTTAGGAATCGCGGTATTTAAGTACCACGGGGATCCGACCCAGAATGATAGGGTTGCCTACGAACAATTTAGTGCATTATTGACCCAACCAAGATGAGTTGTTATTGGGTTGAGCTACTCTATAGCTTATTATGGAGCAGATCTCAAGTATAAATGTTTAGCATTTAACATTTAACAAATTAGTAATGTCAATGTAGGGTCAATATTGGGTATATGTGTAGGCTTAAATGTTTAACATTGAACATTTATGTTGAAAGTAATAAATAAAAAGTTAAAAGTAATATAAAGCCCTAAAATTTAAATATTGGCTCAATTAATAGTAAAAAGTTAAAATTAAAATCAATTTTTTATATTTTGATTTTATTATTAATTGGTAATAGGCATTGTTACAATACTATGGGCGAATACCATGCCTTAAAAGCCATACATTTGAGATATATATTAACTCTATATCCTCACTACTATTAAAAAGATTCCCATAGAAATTAAATCGAGGGTTTTAATAAATAAAAAATGAGAATATTTATATATATAAAGATTTTTTATTTTTATTTTTTTTTCAAGCTTTTGTGATCCATAATGAATTAAGCAAAGTCTTTTGCTAGAAATCGCATAAGAGAATTTTTTTAGGGGACGTGTTTGGAACCAACTAGTCTGGTTCATCATCAGGACTAGATGATGAACCACACTTGTTGGTTAGAAACGCATCAGCCAAAAAAATTCTCTTATGTGATTTCTACCAAAATATTTTGCTTAAATATATAAAGATGTGAAATTTATATAATATAAATAATATTATTAAGGATCAACATAGATCCATGTTAACTAATGATCCAAGCATTGAGAGCAATTATATTGACTAACAATAATAGATGAAAGATAGTGCAAGATTGTTTTAAGGTTTTCATTATTGTATTTCTTTTACATGATTGATCCAAAAATATAGGTTTAATATTTTACAACAAGGTTAGTTTTTTTTTTTTTTTTTTTTTTTTTTTTTTTTTTTTTTTTTTTTTTAAACACAAACATAATGGGATCAAATTTAAGAGAGAGCGGGGGGGGGAGAGGGAGGGAGAGAGATAGTGACAAAGCTAGAGGGCAAAGAGAGAGAGAGAGTGATGGGGGAGAGAAAGAGAAGGAGGTGGGAGAGAGAGGGAGAGAGAGGAAGGAAGAGAGGGAGGTGGTAATAAAGATACATTGAAAATGTGGAATAGTTCAATGCTCCCTTGGCCCTACTAGTTGGCTCCAAACATGGAAGAATTAGAAGTAGCATCCCTAGTATTCGTTGATCGATCTAATGCTTCTTTGTCATTTTCCCTTAACTACCCCACGAAATTGTATATATAAGCAATTGATTTCCTACCTCTCAAAGGAGGAGCGTTGAGCTTGAGTGCCTTCCCTATTTATTGGGGGGAATTAGCAAGCGAAAGTAAAGAAATTACATATATATATCTTGTGTGGGTAATCGAATGGGTGTTATTGAATGTCGAGCTTCCAATGTTAATGACTCAAGGAATTACTGAGTGCAGAAGTAGTTTTATGGACAATGTTTGGCGGTGGAAAGATAATTCTTGAATAGATGCAGAATAATAAGAATGAAATGTGAGCTCCATATTAATGATTCGCCTTTGTCAATTTCTAGTTTGCATTGTGGAGTTTCTTAGCTAACTATCCTGTGCAAAGAACTGCAGATGCTCCGCACCTCCACACAATGAATTCCTTGCACAGTATTATGAATTATTGTTATTAGTTTAGTAATGCAAGACTTTAATGTTATCTATTTTTAATGAGGTGTTATATTTATCTTGTGTGGGTAATCGAATGGGTGTTATTGAATGTGGAGCTTCCAATGTCAATGACTCAGGGCATTTTGAATGTGAAAGTAGTTGTGGGGAAAAAGTTGTGTAGAGGGAAAAAATTTCCCAAATAAAAGAAGAATTTACTAGGATAATAAATATGCAAATCTCTTTGTTAATTCTTATTTAGGAACTTATTTCACAACCTTTAATCATTAATTAATATGATTTTCAAAGCTAGCTACAAATTCGTCAATTAAGGACGTTATTGAGTGTGAAAGTAGTCGTGCAGACGAAGTTGTGTGGAGATTGTTGTGGGACATGTTTCACAACGTATAATCATTAATTAATATCAGTTTTGAATGTCAATGACTGAGTTCATTATTGAGTGTGGAAGTAGTTGTGCAGATGAAGTTGTGTGGAGATGGTTATGCATATGAAGAGGCTATGTAGAACTAAATAAGAATTTAGTTATTATTAATAACATTTAGAAACACTTTTGTACTAAAGATGAAATTTTAAAGCGTATTAAGAGAGGATCTTCGTTGAATTCTCATTCACATTTGGCAGTTTCTTAGCTAACTATATTGTGTGAAGAATTGCAAATGCTTTGCACCTCTGCACAATGAGTTGCTTCCACAGTAATACGAATTATTGTTATTAGTTTAGTATTGAAAAACTTGAATATTATCTGATTTTAACGAAATTTTATATTTAGCTTGTGTAGGTAACCGAATCGGCATCATTGAATGTGAATCTTCCAATGTCAATGACTCAAAGCATCATTGAGTGTGGAAGTAGTTGTATGGACAAAGTTGTGTGGAGGGAAAAAATTTCTCGAGTAAGAATAGATTAAATAATGAATAAACGACAAAACGATTATGCAAAAAAGTAATGCAAAACTTTAATATTATATGTTTTTAATGAAATGTTATCTTTGGATTGTGTAGGTAATCTAATGGTGTTATTGAATGTAGATCTTCCAATGTCAATGAAACAGGGAATTATTGAGTTCGAAAGTAGTTGTGTGGACAAAATTGTATGGAGGGAAAAGCACTCTCGAATAAAAATGGATTAAATAACAAATACACAACAAAATGATTATGTAGAAGTGAAAGACAATAATGAGATATTGTAAATGATAAAAACATTCTCAAATAATGATAAAATGCGGACCCCATGCTAACAATGAAATGCACAGTTAGCATAGAGGCAGGGACTATGCTGCATCGCAACTATCCCTATTGTTTCTTAACTAATCTACTAAATTTTGTTTGTTCATTCTTACTATTTCCCTTTCTCTGTTTGAAATGATAATGACTAAAGGGAATTATTTCTTAACTAATCTATTGAATTTTGTTTGTTCCTTCTCACTATTGGCATTTTTGACACTAGGTTGTGGAGGATTTAAAGTACGCTAAAAATCAACATTCTATATTTGAAATGATAATGACTAAAGGAGATTATTTATTAACTAATCTACTAAAAAAAAAATTGTTCCTTCTCACTATTGGCCTTTCTGACACTAGGTTGTGGAGGATTTAAAGTACCCTAAAAATCAACTTTCTATGTTTGAAATGATAATGACTAAAAGGGATTATTTGGATTCCTATCCTTAGAGTCTGAACTAATCTACTAATTTTTGTTTGTGACCCCACAAAGAGGGAAATTAGTTGGTTAAGTTACAGTTGCTTCTAGAAGTTTCTATGAATTGAGAGGATGGCTTAACTCCTTATCTTACAGTGTAACCATGTCAAACTTCCTAAAGATAAAACTCAACTTTTTGATTGCACCCTAGACCACTTTGTGCACAAGGGAAAGAGCATACCTTTTCAAGAGAATGATCTAAAAAAAAAAAAAATGTGTGAGTGAATTGTGTGCAAGTGGCCCTGTTCCAATCACATTTGTTATGAAGTTGTAAAATACGATATTGTTTGATCCTTGTCCAACTAATCAAACCATGTGAGACTATTCTTTTCATAAAATAAAATATGTGCGCATATGGTGGATCTTACTTCCTACTTCTTAATCTAAGTGATATTTTTACCAATTCTAAGAAAGGAATTGAAGATGGTTTAATGTCCTCCCTCATTCACTAAAATCATTATGCGTGCAAGGTGAAGAGCATACTTAGAAAATAAACTTCTCTTTTGGGATTAGACGAATAATTATTCTGAAGTGTAAATATAAAGGACATCCACATGGGAAAAAATAAAAATCTTCTTATTAAGTGGATTTACGTACTTTAATGGCATAATTAATTTAAAAATTATAAGTGACAAAGGACAAATTATTATTGGCTACCTCATTGCTTAGAAATCAGAAAAAGAAAATTGCAGAAAATTACAAATAAGCAAGCTTGTGTAGGTTACTAACCTATAGTAACATGAGTCATGTAGCTTGTAAACAGAGAGTTTGTAAGATTCATGTAATTGTTTTTTCAACAGTCGCATGAGTTGTTTGTGTGATGAAAGAGAAAATGTTTTCTTTGGCAGTATGACAAGTGAAGGTTTCTAAGTCTTATTGGAGGTCTATGGTAAAGGTCTATGGTAAGTCTAAAGATGAAATTTAAGCAAATGAAAGTGTCTTGTAAGCAATAAAAGAGAGAAAAGAAGAAAATATGTTCGTCAATCTATGTGTTGGAGTTAGTTGGAAAGATGGAACAAATTCCACTTTTATAGAAATTGTTGCAACCAACACAAGGTCATAGAAATGGTAATTTTGTTTATAAAAACATGAATAAACTATTGCTACATTCAAACATGGTGAATAAGTAAATGAAAAAAACAAACAAGAAATAAAGACAATATGAAAATGGGAAGCAAAGACTCGTATTGATTGTGGATGAAGATAACGTTACCATGTCGAATGAGAAATAAAGGAAGATGTAGGGCTAGAGTATCCCTTTTCAATCCTCTAATGGGGTCCTTATTTCTCTTTCTATAAGTTCTCTCTCTTCAATAAGTTTGTAAGTTGCTTCAATAGTGAAGGCTCACGAGTTTTAAGGGACATGCAATCAAGCTTGGAAACAAAGGTGAATTCCAACTAGATTTTGGCAAGATAACCATGAAATTCTTTTCTTGTTGAAACAAAGGTGAATTCCAACTAGATTTTGGCAAGATAAACATGAAATTCTTTTCTTGTTGAAACAAAGGTGAATTCCAACTAGATTTTGGCAAGATAACCATGAAATTATTTTCTTGTTGAAATGGCTCCATAGGACTAGTATTTATAATATTTTCTAAGAATTTAATGGGTCGGTCATTAAATGAGTGTTGATTCCTTTGTGTGCTTCTCATGCTCGAAGGGAGTGTGAGAAGTCGTTTGAGGGCTTCAATTAGGCATCTTTATGTGTGTGGGGGCCCAGAGGTAGGCTACCTTTTACTTAGCATCTGAAAAATCTGTGTGGTGTCCTGCATTGCTTCTTAATGAATAGTCACTTTTTATGGATCCATGTGACAATCAAAGGGATAGTCACATGAATTGCACAAAACCCAAGAGGTGATGTGTGTGAGTTGGCCAAAACCTAAATTGTAAAGTTAGATCAACTACTTGCCTTAAGGAATCTTTATCTTAAAGAATTAATAATGTTTTGTAATAATTACCTACAAAACTTTATATGATAACGAAATGTATTCTTTTTCTGAGAAGCGTTTTGGCTAAAATCACATTATAATTCATTTGTCGACGCATTTTGAACCAACAAGTGTGGTTCATCGTCAGGACAAGTTGAAGAACGAGATCATGGCTCCAGTATAAATAGAAAGAGTGGGTTATCTAATAGCTCCATTTGAAAACGAACAACTACATTTGACTAGGAAACGACTACATTAGATAGGGTAACTAGACAGGACCGAGAGATGAGGAGAGGGACAAATGAATTATAATGTGATTTCAGACGAAACCTCTTCTCAAAAAACTTGATATGGATCACTGGTGAGCGCCAATATTGCAGCAAGAATGCTGCAACTCCTGGGTTGCCAACTTTACTCTTATCAACCCGGTAGTTTGTAACAAACTTGGAAGCGTCAGTGCTATATGCACAAGTACTAGTTCTCACAGCAGGTTGTCATTTGGTCAGCCAGCGCGAGATCGCTAGGAGCTCAAGCCAACTTCTATAGATTTCAAAAGAAGCTCTATGTGTGATGAAAGGAAAGAAAGATTACTCTACAGATGCTATTCTAACTGCAGAAAAGAGAAATATTGGAATGTAAAGTAAAACCTAGTAAACCTTAATTAACAAGCTAGTTCTACTTTTGCCAAAAACATTATGAAAACCATGAAAGGAATTCTATTACCTACTCAAAGAAGTAAAAAACATATAACCATGCTATTTCTAGAAGTAAGCAAAAAACATATTTTTGGATTTTTATGTGTTTTTATGTGAATTTAACATGCATCTAATTTATTGTGTGTGTGGCAGCGAACAAGTGGTGTTAGAGGGTTGTTTTGGAGCTTGGGAGGAGGTAGGATGGTGTTAATGGGTCCTAGGAGGTCTTAGGTGGCCTTCTGGAGGCTTTTCCCACACTTGGCCTTCAAAAGAAAGCCTACAGGAAAAACTACAAGGGGACACAGGGAAACTACAAGAGGAAAATAGGGAAAATACAAGAGGCCTACAGGAGGAGGCCGAGAGAAATTTTCGTTGTTTTGAGGGTGTGAGAGTGGGTGGAAAAGGTGGATGAAGGTTAGAATGAGGTGTTAGGGCACCTAAGGTCTATCATGAATCACCAAGAAAGAGAAAGATGATTGGGTTTTCTCAAGGAGAGAGGAAGAAGTTCTATGAAAAATTAGGGAAACTAGGGCAGAATTGAGGTGAGGATTGGGAGACCTATAGGGCATGGATCAGATGGAGGGTGTGATTGCTAATAAGTTGGCATACTGCTAGAAGATATCTGCTACATAGAAACTATCAATCAACCAAGAAAATCAAGCAACCAATGAAATGAGTGCATCCTAGGAAAAAAGAGTTTTGCATTATCATGGCCTACACTATGATGTATAGAAGGAAATGTTGTAAGAAAGGAAAGCAAGAAAAAGGACTATTGCAAATCAGGAAGTGAACGTGATAAATGAGATCTAAATTAAAGCAAAACTGGACTATCAACCTACTAGAGAACTGCAAACACTAGAAGTCTTAGGAATGAGGAAAATCTGTGTTTTTGGGGCAGCAAGAGAGTCTTTGCCTCAAATCATGGTCCCATAGGGATGAAGAGAGGCAAGGCACTATTGCTAGACTGTTGAATCTTCTCTGATCACTGCTTAACCTACTACAGAAATCACAAATGGAAGCAAGCTACTAAATCATCAAAAGCAACCTATTCTTAACCATAAGATAAATACATCTAACAACAAACTAATCTACAAACTAAAGTAAAGCATACAAATACAAGTAAAGAGAAGTTTGGCTACTTGGATTGGGCACTAACCCAAGAGCTTCAACCCTCTGAGGTAACTCAGTGCTAGCTCAAAAAGGATTCCATCTTCATTATCAAAAAATAGCAAGATTACATAGAACTATCATAAAATAGTAAGCTCGAAATTTGAGCAGAGTTTACGCAAGAGAAAAGTCGACCCTAGTGAGGCCGTAGGCCTCTCTACTTATACATCTGAAGCTACCAATAGCTTCCTTAAAATCAGGGAGGCTTGGCTCCCAAAACTCGAGATAACTATCAATCATCTTCCACTTTCTCGGTTGCCTTCTAGTGCATGATTCAGCTGCTTGTACTCTGAGCTGAATGAAGGGGAATTCGAAGTGAGGAGAAATAAATGTGGGGGATTCCCTCCTATAAGTCCTCTCCTATGTCTACTTCGAGTTATTGCTACAATTTGACCACTAGATACTTGAATTTGACCTTGAAATCCATCAATAATCTGCATTAAATACATGTTAGACCACATGGCATAATAACTAACTCAACTCACCCTATAAGCATAAATATAATTAAAAAATCATACAATAAGCTAAGAGAATGGTTGATTTGACTAGGTTAGGAGCTAAAATGAACCCATATAATTACCCATTTATGAGGCTCATCATCACCCCCCTACTGAAGGTGTTGCTCATCCTCTAAGCAACCTAGTCAATCTCTTGGTCTTTCATGTCCTTGGTGGCCTCCCTAGCATTCCAGGCTTCTGATGTGGTCTGCTCATGTTCTACATAAAATCTTGGCTTTCTATCTATGTCCTTGCACTGCTCCTTCTCTTCTTCTTCTCTTCTGCCTTCTAGCATGCCTAATATGAGTGGAGGACTCAGTTTGAGGCCAATCTAGTTGACCTTCAGCCTTTGCATGGAGTGCTTGTACATTGGCACTCTTTTCAATACCTCCCTCAACCTCATGGGGGAATGTTATTCTCTTATCCGCAAGCTGTGGGGTAGGGTGTTCCATCTTCTCATGCATGCATGCACACAGTCATCCCCAAGTAGCCTAAGCATATCTTCAAAGTGTGCAATGGCTTGTCCCTGATTGGCTAGATATTTAGGGGCAACCTGAGGGTCATTGGTAAGTAGATGTGTGTGCTTATGGGTGCCATAGGATCTGATGGCTGAGCTCTTATCATCAATGGTTCATTCTGATATTTTATTAACAATATCTTCATTTCTACTGCCCTCATTTCTTCATGGTTCATCCATGATGCCATGGCCAATAATTGCAGATCCCCTAGCTTGGCGTTGGGGTCCCACACATTCAGGTTTGTGAGGGCCATGTTGTGTAGATAGAACTCTGTCATCTTTGCTTTGTCCTCGGAGGTGCTTTGGTCACACAAATCCATGAACTACCTGTATTCTTGGAAAGGAATTATGCCTCTTTGTGCCAAAGTTTTTATTTGGAATTGAAGCCATTGATCCTTCAGATAGAGGCCATAAGATTTCGCTGGTGTTCTGCATTGTAATGCTTCTATGGATAAGTTGGCCATGTATGCCAAATGAGTCTCTTTTTCCTGCAGCTTCCTCCTTAGTAATTCATTCTCATTCTCAAGGTGGCTTCTTGTAATGGCTTCTCTGTATCTGAGAGCACTCAATTCCCTACCCATTTCCCTGAGTTTGTCTTCCATGTGGCCAATATCCTCAACTCCTTTGTACTTGGCTATCTACATCCACCTATGCGTTCTCACACTCTCTTTTTCCAATTTGAAAAAAAGTGGAATTGCAAATTTCTATGGGATTATCTTGCCTCCCTCAAGTAGTCTGTAATAGGAGTCAAGATTAGGTTGGGTTCAGGTTCTTGTGGCTCTTGTGCTTCCTCTTTCACCTCTGGATGTCCTATCTTTTCCTCAAGTTTTTGTGTCTCTTATAGTTTGGACAGTGTCTACTGTAGGACTGTTTTAGCCTCTCGTAGGTCTAGTTTGGGGTCCTGTAGTATTGTCTTTCCTTTCCATGTAGAAGATTTTGTATTCCTCCTTTCATAGGTTATGGGTGTCTTGGAAGGATGGGGTCCTGTAGTATTGCCTTTCCTTTCCATGTAGAAGATCTTGTATTCCTCCTTTCATAGGTTATGGGTGTCTTGGAAGGAGATTCTTTCACCTTGGAAAATGGTGAATCTTCAATGTTAATGGGAGTCTTTGATCAGGATTGAGGTTTGCCTATTTTAATTCTGGTACTCTTCCTTGCCCTGAAATACATGGAGGTTTTTCTTTTCCTCTTCTGCTTTTGCTTGACTGGTGTATCGAGGGCAATGAGGGCAGTTGTTGCTTCTCTTTCCAAAGTTTCAGGGGATTCAAATCTTTGCTCTACCCTCTCTGCTTCCTTTTCTCCCCCTCCTATTTCTTTTTCCTCCTCTTTCTCTGTCTCTTCAACTCTCCCCTCCTCTATTTCTTTCCTTTCCTCCTTCCTCTCTTGCTCTGCTATGTCACCACTAGCTTCATCTTCTCCTCCTTGCTGTTCTCCCTCCTCACTGACAATAGGACTGACATCATAGGTTAATGCTTTGATGTCATCCTCAACTGTCATATTTCTGAAAACTTTCCGTGCTATAGGGATTGTAAGGGTATGGAGGGCTTCTTCTACTAGGATCTTGATTAGGCCATGGTGAGCTAGTTGTTGTGAATTTCCTTCTTGTACCTTGTTGTTGGAGTCAATGAGGGACTAAAGGAGAAAGTAAGGGATACTAAGCTTTTGATGTGCTGGGGTATCCATGCCATATCTCAATTCTTGGAGGATTTTAAAATGATATCCATAAACAATGTTGTGCCTCCCCTCACAAGAAATGTATTTGATCACTGAGTAGCTAACCTCATCCCAGGGACATGGTACACTATCCCTCCTAATTCCATTTTTGTCTTCAATGGGGGTTTCAATATCTTGGAAAAATTTCGTCTTGGTAGCCTCACCAATTATTTTCTCATCTTTACTCCAAGGCAGCCCAAGAGGAAGGGTAGTGACCCTACTGATGAATTCAGAGGTTATTTCAATGGAGAGGCCTCTAATGGTTATAGTAGCATGATTTCTTGTGTGGGGGACCAGAGAGAGAGCAAATTCATGGGAAATTTCATCATCAAACCCTCTAAACTTCTCAAAGAAATTCATCCAGTTTTCCCTTGTGAATATTTCCACTTGAGGATGTGCATGGAGTCTAGTGGAGTTAGTGGGCTCTTTTCTCATAAACCCCCTTATCATACTACCTGTACTTCTTTTGAAAAGCCAGATATGGAGGTGGAGACAAAGAATTTTGAGTGAAATAGAAAAACAGAGGGGACTATTTTATTTTTATTTTTTATTTTTTTAAAGAATTTTTTTATGTATTTCTACCCTCTTAAAGACTCATTGTATCTTCAATTTGAGACCAATTCTTTCACATTTTGACATTCAACAGAGGGAATTCATGAACCCTGCCTCTTCAGACTAAAATTTGTGCCAAAAATCACATTTCCTCCCTTCAAAATGACTAACTGCCCCTCCTGTAGAAGCCCGATGTCCCTCCAGTAGATTTCCTATAGGTGCTCCTGTAGAAAATGCTGAGAGAAAAAATATGGAGGAAATCGATGGAGGATGGTCAATACGAGGCTGTGGGGGCATAAGAAGACTATTATGTGGCTGAGTTACAAGGAGAAACTGAAGAAAAGGTGGTGAGAATGTGCAGGGAGGAGTGCATTACCTTTTATGGTTGTTTTTGGTTTTAGTGCTGAGCTGGCAAGGTGTACGTTGCCCAGATTAGGACCGTTGGTCCCCACGTGCTAGGTCATCATGACCCCCACCTCGTAATCATCCCCTCATTACTGCATCAGAGTTAACTCTTCCTCCCACTACCTTTCCTTCGCATATTTTTCTTGCATTGACTGTGCGCACGTGTGGGTGATATCTCGGTTAAGTGGAGTCAACTAAATAAAGGTGGCCGAGTTAACTGGCCACCTTTCCCTCTTTCAATTTCAACCATCTTGTTTCCTTCATATGATTCCTAATTACACAAATGCAAATAGAGGAGTGACTTAGTTACTTACCTGTAATCCAAGTGTATTTGCTCCCATTGACTATGAGGTGCTTCTGCTTTCTCTGCTGCATGCCTTCATTTTCCTTCATGCATGATGTCTCTGTTTGTTGATGTGTTGTTGTGTTTTTGTAGGTCCTTCTTTTTCTAGATTTGAGTTGCATGTGCCTTTTCAACCTTCAGATGTGTTGTCCCTTGTTGTTAGTGCTAGACTTCTATGGGATTAGCTGCTATAGGAATTCCTACAAGAGCTCATGTTGTTGCTTCTCCCCTTGAAACTTCAGCTATTTCCCTGTGCTTGGAGCTCGAGAATGATGTCATAGATGGAGATGAATGAGAGGGATAGTAGGTAAGCTTCAGGTAAAGTTAATGGTGCATTTTCCTACTTCTATTTTTGTTTCTTTTTCAAAATTGAAAAATTGTTTTTCTATGTTTTTTCTTGGAAAGGGAAAAAAACAATAATGGTGCTTGTAGTGTTATGCAGGCTTGGAAATGATGGCATGGAGGTTTGAAGGTGGTAAGAGGGATTATAGGTTCCTCATGAAGCTTTTCTTGTCCCTCAAACTGCCTCCTGTAGATACTTTTGGCTCTCTGTAATTCCTACAGGAACATCTTGTAGAAAAAACAGAGCCTCCTGTAGAAAACATAGTTTTGGAAGAAGAGATACAATGGTGTGAAAGAGATGCCAGAAATGATGGAGGAAGGTGTGGAGAAGATGAGATGGATGATGGTATGAATGTCAAGTTCCCCTTGGCACCTTCTTCTGCTCCCTATAGTCCTCCTGCAAACCTGCAATGCAATAAAAATTCATTTTTCTTTCTCATTTTTTTTTTAAAACAACTAGGGCGCCTCAGAGAAGGTCATGGAGGTGGCGTAGTGGTAAATTCGGCCTCATCTTGACGGACCGGTCTTTTGTTCAATCCCGAGCAAGGTCGTAGCTCATCGTGTGAGTAGTAACCGAACTGGGCCAAGCCCACTACCTTTTGTACAGTGATGTGTGGTTTGACAATAAGTCACATGGGTGAAGCCTGGGGAGATTGAAGTTCAAACCTCATTGAATACAATGACCTGCTGTGGTGGCGGCTAGAGGGGTGGATTCCCCTTTCCCATGAGTCTTCTCTTGCTAAAATCATAGGAACTTAGTATAACCGACTTGCAGGTGGTTGGTTATGCTCTTGGTGTTATAGTGGCAGCTATGAGGTTTGATCTTGGGTCTCCCCTAGATTAGGCCTGGCAGTTACTGATTCACCATGTGGTTAAAAAAAAACTAGGGCACCTCAGAGAGGTTTTCACCTTAATTGCCTACCCTAGGTGCCTCTAAGGGAGGTTTTCACTTTAATTGCCTGCCCTGGGTGCCTCCAAGGGAGGTTTTCACCTAGGGATCTTATTCTTTTCCCTTTTTTTTGACATCACTAGGCCGCCTTAGAAGATTTTTTCAACCCAATGATGGGAATCAAGTGCCTCATGGAGGTTTTCACTTAAGTCCTTATTTTTTCTCTTTTTTCTTCAGTGAGCGGGTGAAGTGGAAGCTAAGACATGCTCCACTACCATCACCGTTTTATTAAAATCTTCAATAAACTCTCGCTTCGAGAGGGTTTTCTTGTAGACTTTCAACCGATGTCCATTGACAAGCATGGGGATGGCTTCATCATCAATGGTTCTGATCAGAATTGAACCATTGTCATTGCATTTCTCCACAGTGTAGGGTCCTAGTCATCTTTTCCTCAGCTTGCCCTTGAAATCCTTGTATCTTGAATCATAGAGTAGTGCCCAATCTCCCTCTTGGAATTGCTTCTCCCTGATATTTCTGTCATGCCATATCTTTCTCTGAAGTTGAACTACCTTTGTATGGAGAAGGGCTTGCAATCTGTATTCATCCAATCCATTGAGTTGAAGTAATCTCTCCTTCTGTGCATGGTTGAGGTCTAGGTCCAGGTGAGCTGCCATCCTTAGGGTATTGAATTCAAACTCTATTGACAGTAAATCCTTCTTCCCATAGACCACTTCATAGGGTGTGAACCTGTTGGTGGTCTTAAACTTTTTGTTGTAGCCCCAAGTGGCCTCAACTAATCTGTCCGCCTAGTCTTTTATGTTGCTGCTTACTACCTTGGTTAGGATCCCTTCCAATACCCTGTTAGTGACCTCCACTTGCCCATTGGCTTGTGGATGGTAAGGGGTGGAAGTCTTGTGCTTGATCTTATGATGTGTGAGCAGGTCTTCAATCAGTTTGGAAGTGAACTGACTGCCTTGGTCTGTGACCAACTCTCTCGGATACCTAAACTTGTAGAATATGTTTTCCCTAAAAAATTCAGCTACTTTTTCCTTTGTCGCTACTTTGATTGCTTTTGTCTCTGCCCAGTTTGTCAGGTAGTCGGTGCACACAATGATGTACTGCTTCTGCTTTGAAGGGGGGTTGATAGGCCCCACAAAGTCCATGTCCCACTTCTCAAATCGCTCAAAGGTGACTTGAGGTTGCATGGGAATTTCATTCTTTGGAGTGGGTTTCCTCATCCTTTGACACCGATCACACTGGCTCGTGTATCTCCTCACATCCTGATGAAGAGTGGGCCAGTAGTATCCTGCTTGCAATATCTTGAAGGCAGTTCTTTTTGCTGCAAAATGACCTCCACAAGGCCCATCATGACAAGTCACGAGAATGTCAAAGACTTCCTTCTCCCTAACACATCTTCTCAAGATCTAATCTAGACCAAGTTTGAAGAGATTACCTCCAATCTAGGTGAAAGGGGCACTTTTCCTTACTATCTTGCTCTTCTCTTTTGAGGATAGGTGTGGTGGGAACTGTGTTGAAACCAAGTAGTTTGCTATATCAAAAAACCATGGAGAGAGTACTGATATAGAAAATAGGTGTTCATCTGGCATTTGGTCATCCACCATTCCTTCTTCACCTGCAGGCAAATTTACTCTAGACAAAAAGTCAGCAACAACATTCTCTTTACCAGGCTTATCAATAATGGTCAGATCAAATTGCTGTAGTAAAAGCAACCATCTAATAATGCAAGCATTTACATCTGGTTTGTTCATTAAATATCTAATTGTAGCATGATCAGTGTGCACAAAGGTTTGATAGCCTGTGATATAATGTTTGAAATTGTTTAAGGAATGCACGAAAGCTAGGAGTTCCTTCTCGGTCACTGTATAGTTTAACTCTACCTTTGAAAAGTTTTTGCTTATAAAGTATATGGGATAAGGTAAATTTTCATCAATTTGTCCTAAGGATGCTCCTATTTCTTTGTTCGAGGCATCTGTGTGAATGTAAAAGGGTGGGGCCCAGTTTGGGCCTCTGAGAATTGGGGCAATCACTAGCTTGCTCTTCAAGGTATCTAGGGCTTCTTGACAGTTTTTCGACCATATGAACTCAACATCTTTGCCTAGGAGGCCAAACAAAGGAGAGGCTAACTTGCTGAAGTCTTTAATGAATCTCCTGTAATATCCATCTAAGCCTAGGAAGCTTCTGACATCTCTCACCTTTTGAGGAGGTGGGACCCTTTGGATGATGGCAATTTTGTTGGGGTCCACCTGCAGTCCTTGTTGAGATATTGCATGACCTAGCACGGTCCCTTCAGTCATAAAAAAATCACATTTTTCCAGATTGAGGGATAGGTTCATCTCAATACACTTATCTAGAACTTTTCCTAGGTTAGATAAAGCTTCTTGAAAGTCAGAGCCATAAGGAGTAAAATCATCCATGTATATTTCTACTGCATCATGAACTAGTTCAGAAAATATACTCAATACCGCTCTTTGGAAAGTGGCTGGAGCATTGCACAACCCAAAAGGATGGACCCAGCATGCAAAGCTACCCCAAGGACAAGTGAAAGTGGTCTTATCTTGGTCTTCCGGGCTGATTTGACTCTGAATATACCTGCTAAACCCATCTAGGAAGAAGAAAAACTTTTTCCCTACCAGATCGTCTAACACTTGATCTATGAAAGGTAAAGGAAAATGGTCCTTTTTAGTGCATTTGTTCAATTCCCAATAGTCGACACATATTCTCCACTTACCATTTTTCTTTGGCACCAACACCAAAGGAGAGACTCATTCACTGTCAAAGATGGGATAGATGAATCCTGCATCAAGAAATTTTTGCAGTTCTTCCTTAACAATATCTTTAAGTGTTGGGTTCATCATCCTTTGAGGCTACCTAACTGGCTTGCAATCTTCCTTGATGTATATATGATGAGTACATACTGAAGGGTGCACTCCCTTCATCTCCTTATAACTCCAGGCGAAGGCATCTAGAAGTTTTCTCAGTATGTTGCATAGCTCCTTCTCCTGGGAAGTAGATAGGGATGGATTGAGTTTCCAATATTCTTTCTGGGTCGAACTCTATATTTTTAACACGAAGAGAAGTGGGTTTGGCCACACAGAGACTAGTTGAGTGGTTGTTTTGGGTTTCTCTTACTATGTCTTCTAATGGTGATACATTGGGAGGTGAATTTTGAATCAAATTTTCAATCATATCATCCTCATCTTGTGGTCCCCCCCCCCGCCCCCCCATGAATGGAAATTTCTAATGAACAAAGTGGTGTTGAATAAACTTCATCCTCATCCTCCTCCTCTAACCAGAGAGGTAGATCATGTTCTAGAAAGGGTTGGGTAGGAGGATATAGGATTAACTACTTGGACATGTGCCCATTCTTTATGGTCATGTTCCCAGCTCAACAATTGATGTAGGCATCGACTGTAGCCAACCAGGGTCTTCCTAGAATGAGAGGATACCCAGTGAGCTTTTCCTTTGGCTGGAGAACTAAGACATCAACAATGTACTCCCAAGAATTAATGGATACCATCATATCTTCCACAATCCCCTCAGGGGTCACTATGGAGCGGTTTGCTAGCTGTAGCACTGTTGTGGTCTTCCTCAAGGAGCCTTGGAGGTTAAGTTTGAGCATTGTGTACTTTGTCATCACATTAATGGCAACTCCCAGATCAATCAAGGTAGGTGGGACCATTGTGCTATTGATGTGGACATCAACTACTGGGCTTCCAGGGTCCAGATATTTTGGACAGAGTATCTAGCCTAACATCAGGTTGGACAGTTGTCCTATGACATTGATGGTTGGGGCATCTCTCTTGTGCCTTCCTGAATGCCTAAAGCACTTCTCTTTGGTCAACCTATTGTAGATAGGCACATATTTTATGGCTTGGAGAAGTGGTATCTTCACACATAAATGTTTCAATTCTCCTAGGAGTTCAGTCTCTTCTGGGGTAGGCTGGATTGTCATGCATAGTCTCTCAAGAAAGGGTGGATTTGCTTTAGGTTGCTTTCCTCTTTATCTTCCTCAAACTCCCTGGGTGGAGGCTGGCTATCTGGGAGAACTTTCCTGGATCACAAGTTAATTTCTTGAATCTCCACAGCATAAGTTGGGCATGATGGTTCCACACTATACCCCTGTTGAGCCTGTCTATTGTTCGGGTTCAAATTTGGCTGGGTAGGCATTTGGGGTTGCCTTGGTGGAGCAAAAGGTAACGGTTGTGGTTGGGAAGGTAGTGGAGGTAGAAGAGCGGGAAGATTGAGGTCTCCACCCCTGATGAGATGCATTCCACTAAGGTTGCGACTGTGCATAGGATTGAAATGAATGGGTGGCTGGTTGGGCATGATATTGAGATGTGAAGGACCAAGGAGGAGGCGTGGACCAAGAAGGATGAGTAGGGGGCCCCAATAAGATATGGAGGTGACTTGGTTGGAGTTTTAGTATGCCAGAGATGTCCCTTGCATCCCCTGCTGGTATGGTCTAAGTCCATGCGGCCTCCTTTGGTTTATGTAATAGATCTGTTCAGTGACTCCTTCGGCCCCTTAGTATATAGCTTTAAGTCTGGGCAAGGAAGGGCACTTATCTATAGAATGATCTTCTTCACAGACTGAACAAACCTCTATAGAGTTCAATGGGCATTCATTCCTAGGATGCCTCTTGGTGCATCTAGAGAAAAAAATGGCCAAAGCCCTCTCCGCTTCCTCTTGTTTTCTTTTCATATGTAAGGTATCCATTTGCTTGGCAAGAGTCTGCAGCATCTCACTCTTGAAGTCTTCCAGCATGTTTCCAATTTCACCTTTAACGGATGAATTGGAAGAAGAGGTATTGGCTATGGGTTGACACCCCCTACCTTCTTTCTGGATGCTCTAGAATGGTTTCTAAAAATAGTCTTTATGTCCTCATAGGATAGTTGGTAGATGTCTCCCCCAGCTAGTAGATGGAGGGTGTCTAAAAGGTCTTCCCGAATTCCCCTGAGCAGGACCAACTTCAGAGACTCAAGGTCAAGTGTACACCTAGCCCTTTTGTAACTGAGCTGGAACCCCTCTTCATAGTCTTCCAAGGACTCATCACTTCCTATGGTCATTCGGAAGATTTCATCTTTAGTATCTTTTTACCTACAATAGTCTCGATACTTGTTGTTAAAGGCCTGTTGCATCTAAGCCCAAGTTGTGATACTATTTCCAGGTAATCCCATGAACCAGCGTAGTGTTGCATCCTTGAGAGTAGAAGGGAATAGTTTCAACTTTTGCTCGTCTTCTACATAGTCATAAGTTCAACAGATGACATAAAACTCGAACAGGAAGGTGTTAGGATCTTTTGTAGTTAGACCATGGAAGTGAGGTAGGGTTGAAGGAATTATATTCTTCATTTTGGTGTCCCCATTGGTTTCCCGAATGGGGAAGGTACCCTCTATTCTCTCTCCATTTCTCCTAGCATTTTTGTTTTCAGACATTGGCTCCGGAGGAATGTTTCCTTCTTCTTCTTCTTCCCTTATAGGTTCTTCAAATATGTTTGGTTGTTCACCTAAGGGTTCTTCTTGATTGCAGCCACCGAAGAAGAGAGAAGGTTGGTTGTGTGAAGTAGTGGGGGTGTTAGGAAAAATTTTCCTAAGTTCTCTACTCCTACACAGCATGAAAGGAAATATTTTTGGTTGGTTTTTTTGTTTCTTTTTCCCCACACAGAAAGTACCTGCAGAAACTGAAATTGTGATTGAACAAAACAAATTGCAACTAGCTGAAATTAACTTGTTGAATGGAGATTTGCAGAATTGAAAAGGAAAGCAAGGAAATGCAAAACTGAAAGAAAATAAATGACTTGTCTACTTTTTCCGAAATAAACTATTAGCATAATGTTGCAATAGGAAATAGAAGAAGCAGTAATCAAAAAATACTTTGGTGCTTCCCCGGCAACGACGCCAAAAAGTGGTGTGTGCCAGTATTGCAGCAAGAATGTTGTAACTCCTAGGCTACCAACTTTACTCTTATCAACCTGGTAGTTCGTAACAAACTTGGAAGTGTCGGTGTTATATGCACAAGTACTAGTTCTCACTGCAGGTTTTCACTTGATCCCTTCCTCTATACTTGTCTTTGGGTTTTAATAGGAGAAGAGATGTTAAGTGATGATGTTTCCCTAATGGAGAAAGGTTCTACGCTATCTAGAGGGAGTGCCCTAGGCTCTACACTACCCTAATAAAGAAGCCCTAATCAGCCTTAATGCATTCATGGAGGAGACTACTATAGCACAACAAGGAGAAGTTCTAAATTGCCCTCAACGTTGGTCTAGAAGAGACCTAAGCTGTTGTTCTAAAGAAGAGACCTAGCCCTAGCTACATATATAAATGGAGCCACAAACTATCCCTAGCTGCAATCATGATAAAAGCCCTAGTTGCAGGTCGAAAGGAGACTCAGTCGCAGATGGAGGAGAGCTCTAGCAGCAATTAAGGTAGAGTTTTGGCCATAGTTAAAGGAGGCCTAAATCCACAGTTAAAGGAGGCCTAAATCTGAAGTTATAGGAGGCCTAAGTCCTCATTAAAGAGAGGCAAGATTCATAGCAATTGAGGATACCTATACATAGCTAGAAAAGGAGACCTAGCCATGTAAGAAGGACTCTATGTGTGTTGTAGGTGACAACATGGAAATCTATGTGTGTTGTAGGTGACAACATGGAAATCTATTTGTGTTGTAGATGTTATGGTGGGACAACAATATAGTTGTACATGATGCAATAAATGGACATCAAGTACATGAAATAGTACATGGAGTAGAAAGGTACATCATGTCTAGTTGGGACAGCTAGTGCATGGAGCAACAAGGTACAATGTGTCTAGTTGGGACAACTAGTGCATGGAGCAGCAAGGTACAACATGTCTAGATGGGACAGCTAGTGCATGGAGTAGCAAGGTAAAACATGTCTAGATGGGACAGCTAGTACATGGAGCCGCAAGGTACAACATGTCTAGATGGGACAGCTAGTACATGGAGTAGCAAGGTACAACATGTCTAGATGGGACAACTAGTATATGGAGCAGCAAGGTACAACATGTCTAAATGGGACAGCTAGTACATGGTGCAGCAAAGTGCAACAATGGTACTTGGGACAACAATGAAATTTGATGGAGCAAGCAAATGGGGCAGCAGTATGGAAAACATGGAATGGCAATGTCACTAACAGTGGGACAATAATATGGTACATGGGATGGTAGTGGCAGCATAAGGTGCAACAGTATGATGTGTACAACATGGTCATGAGGTCCAACAATGTGATGATGGGTGCAGCATGGTGCAGCACTGTGAGGTGCAACATGATTATGAGATGCAGCACAATGATAGGTGAAGGAGTCACCTTGGAGAATCAGTTGAAGTAGCATGTCTTCAAATGATCTCATGTAGAGATGATCTATTCTCTTATCGAGAAAGTCTAAGTGTTGACTTCGGTTGTAAATGTACTCTCTCTCTCTCTCTCTCTCTCTCTCTGTCTGTTGAA
>APFE030707599.1:0-37094 GCA_000404065.3 Pinus taeda | reverse complement strand
TAGTGCCACATCTTGTGTCCTCTTGTCTTGGCTTGTCTTCTGCGATTTATGTTTATGTTCTATCTGCAGTTTACTTTAATGCTAATGTGATTGCTAATCTGGAAAAGATATTGAACTAACTATGAAAATTGAAATAAATTTCTCTAAGCATAGAACATACCTAAAATTAACAGAAAAGCATGAAGAAACACCAGTAGAGGAGAAGCCCTAAGAGAGCTACCACAAGAACCTGAAGCAAATCATGGAACTAGATAGAAAGAAGGCATTGCATGATGACTCAGAGGATTCAGATATGATAAAATACCCTTTGGAGAGTGAACATGAGAAATAAAGTGGATCTTTCATGTAGATGAAGCATTTATCAGATCTATCATCAAGAATGCAAGACGAGGTAGCAATGAAGTCAACTTGGCATTACCACCTCATCATGAAGTTCATATCATCATTTTCAAGTTGTGATATGTACAAGTGTCATCATAATGGTCAATGTGTGTCCATGTGTCATGCCACACCAACATGTGGAATGCAATAATTTATACTCAAAAAAAGGACAAAATGTAATGTGTGGAAGTACAGGAGTCATATGTGGAATATGAAAAGTCACTTAGTCATATATGGACAAAATGTTTTTAGGAGAAGTCTAAAAGTCGTTGGAGGTTAAAGAGTTGTTTAGAAGTCCAAAGGACACATTATAAGTCCAAGAGTCATGAAGGTAATTCAAGATTCATGGAGATATGAAAATTCATTCCCCTCATTATAAAAACAAATTCATAACTCAAGCAAAAGGATTTTGGAGGCTTAAACTTTGGAGAGCTAGTCTTGGCTTCTCCACTTAGCATAAGATAGAAAACTATTCTTTGGAGAAACAATAAGTGACTTAATGTTCCACTATTGAAACTAGTGTTCACAATTGTAATTGATGTACTTAGATATTTCACCTAATAAATGAATCTCTATGAGGCAAAACATTTTCATGCATGTGTCACAAATGTTTTAGAACCATTATTGGGATGTTTAAGGTATATGTTGTGTTCATATGTACTAGAGAAATTGAACTATTTTGGTCGCTTCAGTACTTATCTTGTTGAATGTGTGTTGTATTCACCTTAATGTCGTTGTGTGAACTATTTCGCTAATGAATCTTTTTAGGCTCTTGTATGCCTCTTCTAGGATAGTACTATTGCTTTCCTCTTAGAGACTCACTCTTTGTCTCCCCTCGTGAAGGTTTACTTTTACACATTGCAGTTGGTGTTTCACAATGTTGTCTTACTTGCTTATTCAAGGTTTATGTATATAATCTCTTATGTTATTTGTTGAAACCAAGACAAACCCTTGTGTTATGGTGGTTAGGTCGATACTTTGGATGGGGTTCCTACTCCAAACGGTGTGAGGTCTAATTGGGACTTCACATTGGGGAGACCCCTTGTATGTTGGTGGTTTTCAGCACTGCCAACATATTAATAATAATAAATTAACATTAATTTCACAACAATCACACCAACAATAAATAATTCCATGCTATTAATTCATAAAAGAGTTAAATAAATATCTACAATGAACAAGATCTTATATTGTTTATCGATGTGTTATGATCCAAATGCACCAAAACGCTATGAAGAGAAGCCCTACGATTATTAGGAGCCCCTACTCAATCACAATGTTATGTCCTAAGAATATTGTCGGTTTTAACCTCGTACAGGAATTACCTGCATACAAATTCTAAAACAAATAAAATAAACAATGCGAGAGTATAACACATAAAACACATATACACAGAGATTTTCTCCTGGATCCCAAAATCGGGACTACCAACTTGATTTTCATTATGTTCCTTTCAATGTTACAATACATATTTATACATGCCAAAGCATCCAATACCATGGACCGAAAACCATCGCATCCAAAACCATGGACCAAAAAGCATCGCGTCCAAAAAAATCTGAGAAAATCATGCACAAAACCATAGGTGGGTCCGTCCAACCTAGCATAGGTTCCAAAACCAAAATTTTCGATATGCTGCCCTAGACCCCATAGAGTGGGGTTACCTACACCCCTCAAACCCCCTGTGACCCCCCCGCTGCGCAATCAGCGCAATGAAGGGGGGGCTCTGCCCCCCCTCTAACCCCCCGATTAACTATGTGGGCTAGTCGTGGAAAGAATATAACACATCCCAATAAATATGGGCATATGATGTGGTGCCAATGAGCCAAAAATGATGCACCTACCATTAATGTTAGTATCATATCCCCATCTTCTCAACACATAACATTAAAATCGACAAAATAAAAAATTTGATCAATGAAGAGGATGCCAATGACAGAGATGATGATATCATGGTCATTGACCAATGTGCTCCCCCTTCTCATCTTGAGTTAGAATTTAATGAAGCCAAAGTTGCTTTTGATATCGAAAATATGCACTAATTTACATAGTTGTTAGTTTTTTTTTGGTCATTAATAAAGCAAATGAATCTAGAATAGCTTCTACAGTGAAATAGTGAACAATGTCAATCTTTCTTAGAATTTTTGAGTTTTCATTGAATTCGAAAATAAAAATTAATTTCTATGCATCACATTTATCTGTATTGCTATAAATTGGAAAACATATCCCATCTTTCACACAATCAATGCTCCACAAAAAGAATAATAATAATATATTAAATTATTAACATTACTTTCTATATGCACCCCTTGTCCTCCCAGAAAAACTATGTCCTAATTTCATCCCTACAGAATAAAGTTTCCAATATGAAGTTCAACAAGCTAAAATCTCCACACAATGAAATGTCTCGTTCACAACAAGAACACATTTTCAAAGCACTCGCGTAATTCTAAACACTACGAAAAGAATCCATATTTCGTTTTTGCAATGCTCAACTATAAACTAGTTTTCTTAAGTAATTTATTATAGACACATACAATTTGTTTACTTAAAGAAAATAAGTATTTAAATAATTCCTACTGAAGATAGAAACTCGTTTTATTATAAGTATATTTTCCTTGTGCAAAACCCATATTAAAGCTTATATTCTAAGTCATCGAAGTTATAGTAGTCAATTGTAAATGAGTATTTGTAAACCGTTGAAAAGAGACATAATTACAAAATTATGTTTTACACCACCCATTAACCCGCACAACACACAGTAAAAACCACGCACAATGAAAATTAAAAATTATAATCATTATGTTCTCTCGCAAATACCCTATCCTCTGCAAAGATTCATAGTTCTAAAATCAAATCTCTACACAATCCCCCCTGGGCACATACTTCATACTCCGCATAGAAAAATCTTCATACAACGAAACATAATAATATTCCCCACTCTCTTGCACATACCCCATCTTCAGTAAACATTCATACAATATACAATTAGGAAATGTGTAAAAGTGTTAGATTTGTTCAGAAAATCGATAGCTTATATTGTCAGTCATAATTGTAAATGAGTATTTGTAAAGCATTACCGAGTACGGAACTAGCTAAGCACAAGTGATTATGGATTACTACATATGGAAAAGAATCATAATTACAAAATTGTGATATGGACCACCCATTCTCCCGCACAAACCCATAGTAAAAACACCACACAATGAAAAATAACAATTTTAATCATTATGTTCTCCCTCAAACACCCCATCCTCTGCAAAGATTCATAGTTCTAAAATAAAATCTATACGCAATTTCTCCCCTGCATATACTCCATACTCCACACAGTAATATTCCCCACTAATAGTTCTAAAATCAAAGCTCTATGCAATTGCTCCCCCCCACATACTTCATCCTTCGCGCAACAAAATATTTGTACAACAAAACATAATAATATTCCCCACTCTCCTGTGCATACCCTATCCTTTGTAAACATTTACACAATATATCATCAAGAAATGTGTAAAAGTATTATATTTTTTTTGAAAATCGACGAACATACCCCATCTTCATTAATTTCCACATGCACCCCTAGTTGTCCCAAAAGTACCTAGTCCTAATAAAATATCTACACAATGAAATATCTTGCACAAAATTCGTACCCAGTCCTAATGAAAGCTCTACACAATTTCTCTCTTGCACATACTTAGTAATCTGTATAACAAAACATAATAATATTCCCCGTTCTCTCAGACATACTTTTTCTTTCGTAAACATTCATACGATATGCGATATGAAATTTATAAAAGCATTAGATTTGTTCAAAAAGTCGACAAGCATATGCCATATACGCACAACAAAACATAATAATATTCCCCATTCTCCTGTACATACCTTCATACATTAAATAATCAAAGTTCTCCCGAAAATACCTCATCCTAATTTTGTCTTTGTCATAAAATATCAACACAGTAAAAGCTCCACACAATCAAATTTCCTGCACATAACATGTCCTCCACAAAGATTTAATTCTAACACTAATCCTTAGAACGATACTGAATTAATTTATTAATTCCAGTCTCTGCAAAACTTCCTCCACACACGCTTGTTCTCCCACACATACCTTCATACGATAAATAATCATAGCTTTCTTCAATATAGCTCGCCTTAATTTATTCTTTGTCATAAAAGCTCAACATAGTAGAAGCTCCTCACAAAGAAATCTCCTACACATACCCTGTCCTCCACAAAGATTCAGTTCTAGCACTAATGCTCAAAACAATATTGAATTAATTGATTAATGCTAGTCTTCGTACAACTTCCTCCACACACGCTTCTTTTGTACATGTTTCCTCCGTACAACCACCTTCGAACAACCACATGCTTCCTCCACACATCCACCATTGTACAAGCTTGAACTATTAATTTTTAGTCAAACCGAACTAGAAAGAGATCAACAAGCACTTCTTGATGTTGATCCGATAATGTAGATCAAGACTACATAGCCTGAAAAAATCAAAACATTGAAATTAACAATACTAATCATTCCGCAAAGATACATAGCCTTAAAAGAAAAAACTCTACGCAATTGCTCTCCTGCACAAACTTTGTAATCCGCATAGTAAAGGCTCTGCACAATGAAACATGATAATATTACCCATTCTCCTACACATACGCCATCCTTCGTAAACATTCATATGATATACAATTTGGAAATTTGTAAAAGTATCTTCACACAACGACTTGTGTAGCCTATCTCCACTGCACCCCTCCCCCCCTCCCCCGCCTACATAAAAGACCTACAACCGTGTCAATTTTGTAATCATGGGGAAGAGAAGTACCATAACAGTGTCAGTGCCAGTGTTAATATCAAAGCACTCACTCACGAAATGGCAACTCATTTTTTTTAAGTCAATTGTCGGGTACTAACAAATACCAAAAATAAAATGCTCTCCACCAAGTGAATTATGCTCCATCAGAAGGTGCTAGGCCAATCAGAAATTAAAAATAATATTTCCAAGGAATTATTAAATTATTTTTAAATTCGTGCAAAAATAGAAAAAATCTACATTTTCCTGAAACTTTAGCTAAATTGAATAAAACACAACAAAACAATGGACGATCAATTTAATTTGGCCATAAGATAAATGTTATAATCCTTGACAAAGCTAATAACTTTAATAAAAACAAGACTTACATACAACTAAATCATTTTAGTATCTAAAAGGGGAAAAATTCCTCTAATGACTTTGAGATCACAATAATTAAAATCACATGATATGATAGTAATCATTGAACTAGTAGTTTTTTTAACTCCATGGACCATGCTTCAAATTGCATATAAATATATATTTTCACTTTCCTCGAAAAGTGTGTAATCCTTAATTTCTTTCACCCCTTACCTAATTTGACCTCTCGATTCCCAGTGAATAGAGCCTCTACTTGATTGATCATATAAAACTAGAAGAAAGTCTTTCGAATTAATCACATTGATAGGATTTGATCAACATTTCAAGCCAGCTATTGTGGTTCATCCTCAGGATTTGGTCGACGTTTTGAACCTAGTCCTGAGGATGAACCACATTAGTTGGTTCAAAATGTCGACCAAATCCTATCAATGTGATTAATCCGAAAGACTTTCTTCTACATTATGGATCACAAAAGTCTTAGATCTAACATCTAAAACTATTCAAAAATATCCAAATATGGAGAAGAAATTACGATTTAACTGAAAATATTAAAAATTGTAATTGACAAATAAAAAATTCAACCAAATATTTTTTAATGGTTATTTTAGTATTTCAATATAAAAATTTATATTAATATTTTGCAATGATTATTTTAATATTTTGATTAATGATTGAAAGTATCCTAATTATATTTGTTAAATATATAATAATATAATGCAAATGAAATATAATATTATTTATTTTTTATATGGAATGAGTAAGATTAATTTAGTAATTTTTATTATACTTTTATATTTGAATTTGTCATTGTAACCTGTAGATCTATCAAGTATTGAGAAGGATCAATCTCCCTTAGATGCAAAATGTTTCTAGAGTGGAAAGAGATTTGATCCTCTCAAAATTTGGTATATTGGAGAATTAAAAGACGTAAAGTGCGGCCTTTCAAAGAAAAGGTTTCCCCCCCTTTAGATAGGCTATATTCTACAGGAATGCGAAGGGTCAACACATATTTTAATTTAATGTATGGTTTTTTTTTTTTACTATTTTTTTTTTTTTTTGCATAGCGTAATAGAACAAGATATGACATTACAATATGTCTTCCATACTAGGTTGAAGAGCGCCTCTCGACACAATAAAACCAACCTAGATCGATCCTAGCTCCAAATCTACCAAGCACCAAGAGGGATCAAATCTCTTGACGTGAAAACCTCTTTTAGAGTGAAAAGGTATTTGATCTCTCTAGACGTTTAGTAGATCCAAACTTATGATGGATCTAGGTTGGTCTTTCCCCCTTTAAATATGATATATTCCGCATGAATACTATGGGTTAATATTATGGATGAATACTATGGGTCAATATATCATTTTTATGTTAACATATGGTTATTTTTATTTCTATTTTTATTATTTTATTATTTTTGTTCACATAACACATTACGTGGGACATTACAACGTCTCTTCCATATTAAGTTATAGAGTGTCTTTCGCCGCACTTAATAATATTATTATAGATTTTAATATAAAATGTTTTTGAAATAATTAAAATTATAATATTAGATTTAATTTATTATCAAAATAAAGTAGGCTAAAAAATAAAAATATAATAATCCAAAGACATTTTATCTACATTATGAATCACAAAAATTTGAAATCTAAAAAAAATAAATCAATTAATATTAACTATCAGTTTTTTTTAATTATCAGTTTTTATATTGAATTTGATAAAATAAAAATATCAATATATCATAATTTTATATATAATAAACTTTGATAATATTAAAACATTAAAAATGATATTTATTTTATATTTTGAGCGCGAATAAAAAATTGCATAATATTAAAAATATAAATTGAGTTTATTTAAATTTTGAAGCGTAAAGTAAAAAAAAATAATTCATTTTGTTTATATCTTTGTTATATTATAAAATATAAATTTATTTATTTAAAATATTTTTTTAGAGATTAATATAATAACTAATTTTATGAATATCGATCATTCGCAAAATAATTGGAATTTCTTCTCTAATTCTGAAAATTAGAAAGTAAAACCATAATAACACATTTATAACCTAAATAATTTATAACCTTTCTTCTATACAATCTATAGTTAACACTCAAAACTTATGAAAGAAAACTATGACACTAAGACATATGCCCACATAAGAGTGTGACATAACATATATATGGTAAGGTTATGACACAAAGAACAAGATAGGCTAAGCAGGGATTGGAGGATAGATTTTAACATGAAATCATTTGAGATTTTTTTTTATTTATAAATATTATTCATAGGTACAAATATTATTATTATAATTATAATTATATATATATTTCCTCTTACACCTCTGAAGGAGTTTCCATGTGATTTTATTTGGCTAAATATTGAACTCTTGCTCGAACTCTAGAGCCCCTCTAGCACCTACGACATGGTAAGAGCAATCTCTCTATCACAGCATCAAGGAAGAGTAAAAGGAGTAAAGAGAGATAGAATAGAAAAACCATAGAGAAATAAAAGGGTATTTAATACCAAAGGGGGTATGACCAAAGGAAGAACACTTTCTGACAAAAGGAAGTTGACGCATGAAAAAGTAAATCATTTGAAAATGCGAAGTTAGAAAACTTCCTAAGGGTTCCTTTCTCGAGAAAGAGAAGTCTGAGGGAACCAAAATAGAAACACCAAAGAGGACATTAAGATTTTTGTCAATTATATCCAAAATAAAATTCAACCAGAGGGTTGTATAGAAGATAATCAAACTAGAATAAGGTTGATGAATATGGATTTGAAGCCCCTTTTCTCCCATAACATTCTTGGAAACCTTGGAAACTGACAATAATTTGAAGTTCAAACTAAAGATTGAGAATATGATGCAATAATAGAGAATTTAATGTCCAACTAGCTATTTTAGCAAAACAAACTTCATTTTTGCTTTATTATCTTCATAATAATAATAGGGACTCTTTATGTAAATTTGGTTCTTTCACTTCTTTCATGCTTTTATTTCGTTATTTTTGTGCGATTTTTCATTTTTTTTTCGGTTTTTCACTTTGATCGCTTATTTGTGTGTGATTTCTTTCCAGCTTCCCAACGACTCAGGTTTTGCTGAGTTTGGACTTACGGTTTGAAAATGGCGCTTATCCAAAGTTTGAATGAATTCCCTGTCTCGACTTTAAAATGTAACAAAATATATTTATTTTTAATTTGTAAAGTTAATATAATCTTAATTTTTAAATATTATTATTTAATTAATTTAGATTAATCAGATTAATTATAGTTTATTTAAGCAAATATATAAATAAATAAATTTTAATTATTTTATTAATTTAAAGCTATCCACCGTAACCACCGCATCCGATAGTGTAAAATAAATAAACTATATAATAAACAATGTAATGTATTATATAATAAATAAATAAATGCTCGAAGCCTGGAAAACAATTCAAATCATAATTTTAAAAACTTACGAGCCCCTAGGCTCCTGGGCTAACACAAGTGGGAGGAGCATGAAGGGTTTCAGACTCTTTATATTAAAAGGCCTAGATCCAGGAGGAAAATCTATATTATTAAGGGAGAAATAAGGCCGTCTCATTTAGTTAGAAAAACAAGGTCGTCTCATTCAGTTAGAAAAAGAAGACTCAAATAAGCAATTCATTTGGTTTAAAATATTAGAAAATGGAAACCACATCAGAATTGCAGCATGCTATTTTGCGCCACAAGTTTCAAAAATCTACAAAGGTATAGGGCTTGACCACAAAGATCCATTTGCAACTTTAAAATAAGATATTGCAACATATTCGCAACTAGGTGAAGTACTTATAGTGGGTGATTTCAATGCTAGGACTGCAAGTGAGCAAGCTAGCATTCTTTGTTGTAAAGATGATTGTGACCCTATTTGGCTTACAGAAGAAAGTAATCATCAATGGGAAAGAATTTTAGAGGACAAGGGCTGCAATCTCTTCGATGAACAATTGCTTACTCTATGTGGGGACCTTGATTTAGTCATTTGTAATGGCTTGACTAGATGGGCAAAGTCTGGTAATTTCACTTGCAATACTTATAATGGAGTAAGTGTGGTAGATTATGTAATTTGCTCACATGATTTGTGTGAGAAAATGGAAGAAGTTTTGGTTGGAGATCCGCTGTGGGATTTGAAATCAAATCACAAGCCAATTTATTTATGTTTCTCTTGGATTGGAAAGAAACAATTAGATTCAAAAATTTAGCATGTCCAACAAAATCTCCCATAGGGCAAAATTATTTTGACCCCAGAAAATTGTAATACCTTCAAAATGATGCTAGAGAGGCTCTTTGAGAAGGAGAAAATTACAATTCACAGCCTTCATAGTCATGAATTAACACATTTAATTCAATGCGCACTTACAAAGTGCAAAAGAACAAAAATTAAGAAGTCTGAAACAAATTTCTTTTCGATTAATGCTTGGTTTGATGAGGAATGCAAAAAGGCAAGGAGAATGTGGAAAGAGTCAAACAAGGATAACACAAAGCTCAAATCTTACAAGCAGTTATTAAGCAAGAAAAACGTTGATTTCATGGTTTCAAGAAGGGAAGAACTAATCTTCCTTGGGAAAAATAATCCCAAATTATTTTGGAAGGAGCTCCAACTAAAAAAGATATAAATTGGAAATAATATTACAACTTCTATGTGGTTTGACTATGCAAGACAACTCTATCAGCAGGTTCCCAAGGTTGATCCTCCCCCCTTGGTCAACACTGATACTGAACTCTTCACGGTACAAGAGGTAGAGATGGGTATCAATAAGTTAGGTCTTGGAAAAGAAAAAGACTTAGCTGAACTCCAAGAAAAATATCTAAAGTGGGGCTCAAAGATTCTTGCACCTCACATTACAAAAATCTTCAACAACATCATACAACAAGGGCTCCCCATAGATTGGACAACTATTTTGGCAATACCTCTTTTCAAGAGCGGTGACGTCAATAATCCCTCCAATTATAGGACCATCATGATAAACCCTTTGTTTGCAAAGGTATATAGAAGCATGCTAGAAAACAAAATTAGCAAGTGGGTAGAAGAAAGAGATAAACGTGCTAAAGGGCAAGCAGGTTTTAGACCTAAGAATTCCACAGCTGATCATTGCATAACTTTAAGGCACATCATTGAAAAAGTTTGGGAGAAAAAGGAAGAAGTATTTTGTTGCTTTGTTCATTTTAGAAAAGTGTCTAACTCGGTTCCTAGGGATAAACTTTGGCATATAATGGAGGAACTTGGGGTTCTTAAACATTTGAGAGCAGTTGTGCATAGGCTATATGAAGAGATGAAAGTCAAAATTAGAACTTCAACAAGCATTTCTGAAAGTTTTAGAAGCGATATCGGGGTCAAGCAAGGTTGCCCACTGTCTCCTACCCTTTTTGTTTTATATATCGACAAGCTTGAGGAGTGGTTAAATTCTCAAGGGGGTGATGGTATCTATTCGTGCAAGTTTGTTATAAGGCTTCTTTTGTATGCAGATGACCTTATTCTGATTGCTAAATCAGCTCTTGGTTTGCAAGAGCACTTACTATCCCTTTAGCATTTTTGTAGAAGTGTGGGGATGCAAGTCAATATCAACAAAATGAAAGTAGTGGTCTTCTCTAAGGAAAGAAAACATAACCAGCATAAGTTCTCCTTTGAAGGCAACATTCCGGAAGAAGTTGCGGATTACAAATACCTCGAAATTAACTTCAACAAAAATCTAAGTTGGAATGAGTTGTAGAAAGAAAAGAACTTTGGGGGGTTGGAAAGCATTTTATGCTTTTCAAAATAGGTGTAGAGAGGCAGAGTTATGGGACTGGAAGACCACTCAAACTCTTTTTGGGCTTCTAGTGATTCTGGTGATTCTCTATGGTTGTAAACTGTGGGCTAGCAGTACCTCCGACATGCAGTGGAAACAAATTGAGAAAATTCAAAAGTGTTTGATTACAAACAAATTTAAGATTAAAAGTGCAGTTCCTTATGATATCTTGTTAAGTGAAACAGGGACTGCTCCTATTGAAGCAATTTCTATGGTGCGAGTCATAAGGTATTTAAAAAAATTGAGCAAATGGAAGAGGGTAGATGGCCTAAGGTTGTCTTTAATTATAGGTTGTGCAAGATCAAAAAAACTTGGATGCAGCAAAATAACAAATGGTTTAGTAAATGGGGTATTTGCTTGAACGCGTGTCCCATAAATAGCAAAGAGATAAAAGCTTTTGTTATGGAAAAGTCCCACAAACGTACTTGGGATAAGGAGCTAGGAAGAAAGAAAAATTATTGTATTGAAGCGTTTAATCCCACTCATAATCATCAACCAAAAGCATACATAGAGGCCAATATCTCTTGGAGAGCCAAAATTCTTATTGCTCAGATAAGGACTAATTCTCATCAACTCGGTTGTGAAATAGGGTGCTGGAAAAGGCCAAAGGAAGTGTGGGAGGAAAGGGTATGCATTTTTTGTTCTTCGGGAAAAGTGGAAACAGAAAAACATTTCATTTTAGAATGTGAGGCCTTCAAAGACAATAGGGAAAGTTATGCAGATATGTTGGTAGCTAGCTCTCAGGATAATCTATTTAGCGAGGGGTTTTTCGAGAAGCTGGAGCATTTATTGTGAAGCTTCACAGAAAAAGGGCCGAATACATCAAGCAAATGAAGAAGCAATTTGTCCCATAGGTTATTTTTAGCCTCGTGGACATTAAAATAATTTATTTATTTCTTTCTTTCTTTCAAAAGTCTCACGGCATTTGGGCTCCAAGGCGCTCTCAAAGGTTTTTGAAAAGTTTAAAAAAATTAAATAATATAATTGGAGGGAAGACCCACACCACGTGGAAACTGATTCCTCCTTCCCCATTTCCTCTTCTAGATCCTTGTGGGCTCTCCTCCCCCCTATATACTTTATGGGCTCATTAATGAGTCCCAAAAGAAATTATTTTTTTTAATTTACTTAAATTTTATTATTATTATGTTAATTAATAAATTAAATTTTAATATAATTTTTTGGAGTTGTATTTAGTGCATTTTTTGGGGTTTTTGGTGCCGGAATCTAGCAAAAATATTTGAGGTGAAATCTTGATTTGTGTTCTTTAAACTAGTTTTTTTAACTGTATATATGGATTCAACTCCCTAAAAACCCCCTAGGGCACTTCTGTTGTGAAGGGATTACCCATCAAACTTGTGATTTCAATGAATTCCTACCGGATTTTAGAGAAATTGAAATGGAAAAACTTCCAAAAAGTCACACTAAAAACAACTCGGAATGTTTTTTTTTAATTTAATTTAAATAGATTTTAATTTTTCTAATTAAATTTGTTATATATACTTGGTATATATTAATAATTAAAATATTTAAATTAATTATTTAATTCTTAAATTTATCAAAATTTATGAATATAGTTAAAAAGTAGCACTTTAATAAATAGCCCAGAGTTAATTAATTGGTCAAACTGTGCATTTTCCAGCACATTGGCAGTTTTGACACCCTAACTTGGGAAGGCTCTATCTTGAGTTCTACGTGGCCAAATGAGGTCCATGACATCTTGTTACAAAGCTAAAACAATGGAGAATATTTTGGGGAAAGTTACATGACTAGATTTGGTCATTTACTATTCCTAAAATGTCACATAAAATGGAGCTCTGAATTTGCACCAAAAACAAATTTCTAAATCTATTTTGGAAAATTTGGTTGGCATTAATTATGTTGTTGCAAACTCATTCAAATACTACCTCATTGGGCCAAAGAGATAATTATAGGGATAAATGGTAAGCTTAAATTTCTTTTCTTTTTATTTATTTAGTTGCATTTTAGTTGGGGAGTTTGTTTTCTCAGAATTTTGGTATTTTGATTTTAATGTGCAAAATTAATTGTTTTTATTGGAATTTTGATTGGTTTTCAGGAGATTTGTTGAAGAGGATGATGCTAATATACCTTGGAGAAATTATATTTATCCAACAAAAAAGGGGAAGAGGATTTGCAACTCCAAATTTGATGAATCTAAACTACCTCCAACAATTCTCCATTTTTTATTCTTTTTTTAAATTATAAATAATGTTTTAGAGAATGAAGAAAGGGTTCCTCTTCTTTGCAACTTAAAGACTCTAGACACCCTTTTAAAGGGATTTTAAGTTGTAGATAGGGATGAAAACTTATATCTGAGGATATTGGAGGTTTTATTTTCATAATTCAATCTTTGTTAATGCGTCAAAGCTTGCACTTTTGTAATTCTTCTTCCTGCTGGTAGAGTTAATTATTTTGGAAGGATTGTTGGAGATCTATAGATAAAATGGATCATGTTTTATTCATTGTATTTACAAGTACTTTTATTTGTTAATGCAATTTACATTCATTCAATGAAAAATTTATACGTAAGTATTTCATATTGTGCACTTCTGTTAAATATGGTAATGGTGTAGAAATTCCTTATTGATTCAAACTGATAATTATAATATGCTAAAGAAATAGACTTGAATCTACTCTACTCATCAGCGAAAATAATAAACGATCGATAAAATCACGAAGAATCTGAGAGAAATAGTTCAATCACACATCCCTGCTATTTATTCTTTCAGATCAATTGATTTCTCACCATGTCCTGAGGATGAACCACATTAGTTGGTTCAAAACGTCGACCCAATCTGTGCGATGTGATTAATCTAAAAGAATATTCTCTAAACAAGGGTAATCTTTGTCTGATTGGTCTTCATCAACACCCACATCCACTTTGGAATATCATAAACACCGCTCTTTCACCACGACATCTTTGAGTTGCCACTTGACCTCCATTTAAAACGTAACTGTCTCTGACCATCATTGAAGAACTTTGCAGTATTGACGCTTTTCAACCTCTCGGAGCACAACGAGTCAGTCTCGATACTGAAACATCCTATGGAACTACCACCATCTATTGAATATATGGCATTCCACTATATTCACTAGTTATCTATGATAGAATTTTGGGTACATAATATCTTCAACAGAAAAATATACAACTTGACCTTATATAAAATAACATGTACTGACGCTCCCGGACCATGACGGGTCACACTAGTTTTACCTTATTAAGAACTAACTGTTACTAATGCTCCCGGAGCATGATGGGTCACATTAGTATATTGGATATTTGGCCTGGTCTTTGTGGTTCTGCATCATTTTTAAAATCTCATTGACACAAAAATCATAACACTGAAAACAACATTGTTCCACACACAACCCACATGTTCAACTGAGAAATTTTGCTTAGACTCCAGATCTACAAACATGAACAAATGTACACATAAAAATAAATTTTCACTACAATAAACATACTGTAACCACAACATCTAAATGACCCTAACATATTTTACACCATGGACAGTGAGGGATGTCCATGCAAATGCCAAGTTGGATCTTGCCGCAACAACAACAGCTCCCTTCCAAATAGTCAAAATTTAAAAATAATTCAACATTATGCTCCAAACTCTACTCACGACGCTTTTCTTCGATATTGATACTTCTTTTGTGACACTTCTTGGTCCATGTGTCATCATTGATTTTGGCGTGGATGTTTTACAACAATGATGGTGCAAAACGTAGGTTAAACATGAGGAAGTCATTGCCAACAGGGGTTTATAGCATTTGCGCAGATCGAACCAAGGCTGGGACCTTAGATTCCTTTCAGATATGGAGTAGCTCAAATCAAACTGCTCGTATAAATAACAGATCTAGAAGACTTGAGAATGATCCTGATCAAGTCCACGCATATGAATAAAATAGTCGAAACAAGACACCCAAGCTTATAAAATTTGATATCACGCACAACCTTGGATCACACTAAGAGATTTGATTTAAACGCATGAATTTTAAAGGGAAAAAAAAATGAGCTTCAATGGATGACTCTATAATAATTATATCATAGCAATTTGTGTTGAGGCCCCTCTTTTCCCACATGATATTTCTCCTATGGCAACAGTGAGAATGTGGCAAACCCCTTTTCAAGTTCCAAGAGTGCACATTATCATGCTCGGTTCACCCACGAAATATGAAAAGATTCAAACTAATACAAGTGGCTCAGCTCTGAAAGCTCATAGGCAAAGAGAGGAATGTTGCCTATTCATTGCATCCAAATCTACAAAACCAAACTTACACATACTCTCACACACACAGATCTAAACAAGGATAAATAAAGTTCACAACAAAAATCAACTCTCACACGCCTATATTAATCTATCTATGTACAGAACAATAATATTCAAGTCTCTCTCACATCTTCCTGGACTTTCCATAAGGGAATCAAGCCATAATAGGCTTTGATATCATGTTAGAAAATAGAGAGAGAAATCAGAGAGATATTACACACAACACAAAACCACACTTCGATATTTTAATGATCACATCAATTACAAATATATAGGACATAACACACTAACTTCAACACATCTAGATCATGACTCCAACTCATAACATAGGAATCAATAGCTTCTAGACTGATGCTTGGGAATGCACAATGACAACTCACAACAACAAATGGAAGCATTACTTCCAACATTTGTGGAGGTTAATGTTAGACAACATGGTGGAGCATGTTATGCAACCAGCTCACAAAATAGAAGAAGAGATAGATCAATGACTTCAAAATTAGCCTCTTCGAGGGGGAAGCCTCCTTTACATTACACAAATGAATAATTCTTGGATTATTCTAATGAAAAAAACTCCTTTATGTATATAGGAGTCTAAGGGATCACAATATAATTAGGGTTGACATAACAATAATAATGTAAGAGCATAACAATAACAATAGTGGGTTTTTATGGGGCACAATAATAACAATAAGGGGGCTACACTAACAATAACAATGAGGGAATACAATAGTATTATAGGGACTTAACATGCCCCTCTCCTTCAAAAAATTGTTGTCCTCAACGCTTGAGTAGTTCTGGATGCTTCTGTATAAAATTCTCATCCTCCCATGTGGAATCTTCAATGGGTAAGTTCTTCCACTTAATGAGATACTCTGAAATTAATCAATTTCGTAGATGTCGAGTTCTTGTTTCCATGACTAATTCAAGTTATTTTTCCTTCCTCGTCAAGTTTTGGAAATATTGTTTGAACTAGTAGCTTGTCACCTATAATCTTCTTTAAGCATGAAACATGGAAAACTTGGTGCACTCGAGAAGATGTAGGAAGCTCCAATTTATATGTCGTAGTAACAATCTTTTGCAACACCTTGTAAGGACCATAACACTTTGATGATAATTTATCATCCTTCTTAGCTTGCTTGAGGGACATTTGCTTGTATGGTTGTAGTCGTAAAAATACCCAGTCACCTACATCAAAACTTCTTTCCCTGCGATGTTGATCTACCCATTGTTTCATTCTATTCTGCACCAAAGTGAGATTATCCTTTAAGAGTTGGAGAACTTGTTGTTTATTCTCTATGTGATCTTCCACTACTTGAATCTTAGAATGATTTTCCAATACTTTTTGGAATCTGGAGAAATAGATTATTTCGATGTTTGAACCTCTAGTGAACATAATTGTGAAATTACGCCTTGTTGTTCTTTCTTTATAGGCTTTGTCATGTCATTAGAGCTTATTATCTTTCCTGGTTTCCTTGTGATAACCCTTAATTCAACTTCCTTTCCTTCCCAAAAAAAATCAAGAAAAGTTCTTGAAAATTAAAAGTTATCGTACCCAAAGATTATAAACCATTGGACTCCTAATACAACATCAACACCACCCACTGGAATGGAAAGCATTGGACTATTCAATACATATTCTCCCATGGATAGCTCGATATGTTGGCACTTTCCAAGTAAATTTATGGTTCCTCCATTTCCAACCATCCCTTAACACTCTGGTGTTGGATATAGGAAGTAAATCAATTCCTTGGCTATCTTAGAATGAATAAAATTATGGGTACTACCCGAATCAATCAACATTATTACCTTTTTATTCTTGATATGTACTTCTATCTTGAGAGTTTGGGGAGAGGTAATTCATGTCAATGCATTACAAGATATGGTTTGATTCATTTCTTCTTTCTATGGGATTGGTTCCTAGTGTATATCCTCTTATTTTGACATTTCTTGTTCCTTTTCTTCCTCCTCTTCCCAATCTATGTAAATTAATTTCTTTTGAGCACACTTATGACCTTTAGTGTATTTTCTATCACAACTGTAACAAGGCCCTTTTGCTCTTTTTTCTTCCAATTGTTGTGGTGTCAACCTTGTAGGTTGTGGAAGGCTAGGCGCAACAACACTTCCATTTTTATCATTATGAGTGGTAGGCTTCCTTGTTTCCATAATTTTTCTTGCCAACTTGAACGCCTTTTCCAATGAATCAGGTTCCCAAAGTCGAACCTCGTGTTGGATGTTATTCTTTAAAGTCCCTATGAATACATCAATCTTATGCTCATTTGGAATATCATTTACACTTATATTCAATTTTTGGAAGTCCTCAATGTGCTCTTCCATTGAACCCTTTTGTTTGATATTTATCAATTGGCTAAAGGAGGTGTTGTTCCTTGTATCCTCATAATGTGTTGTCATTTCCTCCATAAAAAGTGACCAAGTGACAAGTGGTTTACGAGAACAAAGCCATCGATACCATACAAACTGATTGGGTTCTAAATATGAAGTTTTAATGTGTACCTTTTGTGTGTGTTTCCCATTATGAAGATCAAAGTATTGCTCCATTTGTAGTATCCATGTTACTGGATCCTTGCCATCAAACTTTCTCATATCAATCTTTGGAATATGGTGAGTCTTCAATCCAATGTTAGAGTCTATGAAATCATGATTAACATTTCTTTTTTTCTCATCATCATTTTCATCTAATACCTTTTCTCCATTAGGAAGAATTTCTTGTAGCAAATTTGTCAAGCCTTCCTTCAGACCTTCCATGTCTGCTTTTAAACCATTCTTCAAATATTCCATGTTGCCTATCATTTTTTCTTCTATACCCTCCATATTAGCTTTCATGCTATCCATATTAGCTTTCATTCCATCCTTCAAACCTTCCATGTATGATTTTAAGCTATTCTTCAAACCATCCATCTTAGCGTCCATTTCATTTTTGGTTACTCTTTGTGAGAGTGAAATTTTCTGCACTTGGTCTCGTAATTTTGATATATCATGTCGCACTTTTTATTCTTCTTCATGCGTCATAGTAGAGATTTCTAGTTGCTTACTAGGTGTTTTCATTTTCTTGATTCGAGACATTTTGAAATCAAACAATGATATATATGCTTCACTATGCCCTTTGAAACACTTCAAACTGATTTTTCAAACAAAAGTTATGGAATTTTTTAAAAATACACATCTTTTTCTTTCTTTTAGGAGCTCAATCTTGAAATGATTATAACTCTATAATTGTGGATCTCAAGGTTCTAAAATTTCTTCATGTGGTAGCTCTATAAACCTTTTTCCAACTCCACAAGTCTGATCAAGATTGGATTCTTCAAGGAGTTATGTCAAATCTCCCACGATGGCCTGATAATGGACTGGTTCATTAGAGAGAAGTTGTATGGGATGCCACGTATCACTGTTTCACTCTTCAGCCCTAAAATTGCTACACGAAAAACTAAAATCTGTGCACTTTTATTAACTTTTTACATAATTCAAATTGTATTCTTGAAACGTAAGTTATGAAGATTTTCCCTACGTCGCATGTTTGAGACGGAATTTTGGAGCCCTCAACAACCCTAACTTCCTCTGAGAATATTTACGAAAATATAGTGAACCAAGATCTGAAATTTGTAAATGATATTCTCTGCTATGTTGGCTCCATGTGGTAATTTTTTTTAGCTTCCGAAGCCTCATATAAAAAAGTTATGCTGATTTTCTCTAGGTCAACTATTTGAGACAGAATTCTAGAGCTTGAAAAAGCTGTAACTTCCTCAGAGCATATCTCCGAAAATATAGCAAACCAAGATTTGAAAGTCTTACACAAAGTTATCTAAGATTTCGGCTCCACGTGGTAAAAATTTCACTTGTGAAGCCTCGTAGAAAAAAATTATAATTAAAATGCCAAGATGACTTGTTTGAAGAAGTGAAACCCTAGAATCCAAAGCTCTAATACCAAATTTTATGCAACCGACTCACAAAATAGAAGAAGAGATAGATCAATGACTTCAAAATTAGCCTCTTCGAAGAGGAAACCTCCTTTACATTACACAAAAATAAAATTCTTGGATGATTCAAATGACAAAACCGCCTTTCTATATATAGGACTCTAAGGGGTCACAATATAATCGAGATTGACATAACAATAATAATGTAAGGGCACAACAATAACAATATTGGGATTATATGGGGCACAATAATAACAATATGGGGACTACATGGGCACAACAATAACAATAATCTGTCTACGCTGACAATAGCAATGAGGGAATACACTAGTATTATAGGGACCTAACATAGCATATTAGCATATGCCAAGTCTTGAGGAGGTAATTTGTAGAAATATATTGATTGATTTGAAGTTGAGGGATTTTTTCTTGAGTTGTGATTAAGCTGGCTATTTTTTTGGTAAAATGTTATTTAAACGAAACAAACAAGTTAGATAGGTCCAATTATGTGAATTAGATGTCCAATATTTAGACCTTACTGGAAGGGGAAAATGCTTGGCCCATTGTATTTGGATAATAAGACAAAGATATAGCCCCTACAAACTCAGTTTAGGATTGAGAGCATTGTCGTAGCAAAGAAAAAGTGCTTCTCAAAATGTTGGTGAAGACAAATATTATTCCACATATCAGAGACTACCAGATGTCTAAGGAGACATGGGATACCCTTGAAGGTTTGTATCAAGTAGCTAATACAAACTGAGTTTTTCTCTTAGAAAGTCAATTCTTTTCAATGAAAATGGAGGAGAAGGAAAATGTAAATAACTTTATTTCTAGAATTAAAGATTTGAAAGATAAACTGGGCGATATTGGTGAAAATATCTCTATCACAGATCTAGTAACTATAGTGTTGAATGGTATGTTAGAACAATATCATATGTTTATTACAGGTCCTGCAACTTGAGAAATAACTCCTATAAATATGAACTCATAGGAATTCTTCTACATGAGGAGGAACGAAGGAAAAAATTTAATTGCAAGTCTCACATTCAAACTTGGCGTTAATGGTGAGAGGGAAACAACCTTCCAGAGGAAATCCATGGGAAAGCAATAATGGAGGTAAGCCACCACATGTAAAGCCACAATATGCAAATCCGCATCAAGGTCTGCCACCACCAAAGTTTGATGCTAATGTTAGAAGGAATTATGCATGTTCTTATTGTGGCAAGTTTGGAAATTGTTCTAGAGATTACTTTAAAAGGAAGTATCACGAGTCCCAATGTAGAAACAGAAGGCATAATGGTAATATTTCTAATAGAGGATAAAAATGAATGATGACTTTAGGAATCTTAGATTACTTATTTTAAATGTTGTCCTATCCAACAAAGCAGATGATTCAAATGCATGGTTTATTGATTCCAGAGCCTCCATTCATATGTCTTATAATAAGAATTGATTTTAAAATTATCATGAAATAAATAATGGTGCATATATGTATATTCTTGGTATAAAGAAGAACTTGATCTCAATTTCTACCATAACGGATCAAGATATGAAAGTAGAATTTGCAAAGTCACATTGTGTGGTAGAAGATATGCAGGATCATTACAAGGTTATTGCAACATGAGTTGGAGTTGAAGGCTTCTATAAACTTGATGTGATGAGCAGGAGATCTCAAGTGTTGGAATATGGTCACCTTAACTATCACGATTTTTTATTACTTCGAAAACAAGGAATGGTAATCAAACTTCCATTTCTTAAGAATGAGTATACTGCATGTGAAGTGTGTGCATTAGGGAATTTTCATAGGGAATAATTCCCTCCTCATATAGACCAAAGAAAAAGATACATTCTTGAAATTTTCCATACCGATGTGTGTGGTCTTATGTAGACAATACCACTTGGAGGAGCATATTACTTCTTGATATTTATTGATTATTGCATAAAATATACATGGTATTAGTTTAGGAGAAAGAAAAGTGATATATTTAAATCCTTTAAAGAATTTATAAATATAGATGAGAAATAAACAAGAAAATACTTCAAGATCCTCTAATCAGATCAAGGGAGAGAATATACATCAAATGCATTCACCAAGTATGGAAAATACATGGAATTGTGCAACAATACACAGTTCCAAATACTCCACATTCGAATGGAGTACCTAAAATAAAGAACAAAACCTTAGTGGAAAGTGCACAAAGCATGATAAAAGGTAAAAATATTACCAATGATTTTTGGGTCGAAGCTATCAAATTTGTTACTTATTTCAAAAATAGAAGCTCAACTAAAATTTTATACCATAGAACTCCTTTTGAATCTATGTATGGTTATAAACCAACAATAAGTCATTTAATAATATTTGGAAGCAAAACATTTTCTCATGTTCCCAAAGAAGATAGGAGAAAACTTAATGTAAAATCAATCTAGTGTATTTTTATTGGTTATTGTTATGCTCACAAATCATATAGGATGTTTTATCCCTACACACATAATTTTTTTCAATTAGAGGTGTTATTTCATTAACATGTAGTTGAAGGCCATAAGATGGATACTTATGATGCATGGCAGATTCCTTCTGATCATGATGAAAGTGTGAAAGAAGAAGAAGATGATAAACAAGATCAGAAACAGGAGGAAGAATCCAACAACATGGACACCTCAAGTAGCCACAACAAACCAAAAGGAGGGGAAGATTCACCACAAAGCACAAGAAGAGGTGACAATAGTGAAGCACCAAGGAGTTCATCACACCAACATCAACTTATATTTATAGGAATACAATTTAGTACAATAGTTTGAACAAATTCCTAAAAATATGATCTAAAGAACGAATTAAGACAAACAGTCCTAACAAGACAATAACAAGGCTAATAATGCATAACAAAGCTTAATAATATTCATTTCTAAGCTAAACTCAATTACATGTAAGGTATAAATACTATGCTTTGATGACTGAAGTAATGGTTGTCACAAAACCTTTGAATTTTTAACAAGCTAAAGAGAATAAAGAATGGAGAGATGCAATGAAGGAAGAGTATGAATCCATAATGAAAAATGATACATGGTAATTAAATAAATTTACTGAAAATAATGTTGTCATAGGATGAAAATGATTGTTCAAACCCAAATTTAATGATGATAGTAGTAATAATGATCCTAACCTATACATCAAGTTAGATAAGAAGGGGCATATTGGTTTGATTTCCTTATATGTTGATGATATTATTATAACATGCAATGCATCTAAGTTGATTGAAGAAATTAAAAGATGACTATCCCAGGTTTTTGACATGAAATACCTTGGTGAATTCCATAATTCCTTATGTCTTGAAATATGGAGAGAAGTTGGTAAGACATTGGTTACATAGAGAAAATTTATAAGGGAGCTACTCAAAATGTTCAATATGAATGAATGCAAGGTAGTTTCAATTCCTTTAAAATAAAATTCTAAACTCTACAATGATGATGGGACAAAATACATGGATGGTGCATTGTATCGTCAGTTGGTGTGAAGTCTAAACTATCTCACTACAACCAAGTTGGACATAACATATTCAGTCAACATCTGTATTTGGTTCATGGACAAGCCTCATGAAAGCCACTAGAAATAAATGAAGAGATTCCTTCGATATCGAAAAGGGATTGCTAATTTCAGTATTAAAAGTACTAATGAATTTGATGTTGAGTTGGTAGGTTATTCTAGTTTAGATTGGGTCAAAAATCTTGATGACATAAAATTAACCAGATGATATGCATTCATCCTTGGATTCAGGATTGTATCATGGAGTAGCAAAAAACAACCAACTGCTTCTTTGTCATTAACTGAAGTTGAGTACAAATCCTTATGTAGTGCTACTTGTGACACAATTTGTTGAGAGAGAAGAACATAAAATGTCAATGGTTATCAAACGTGATAATCCAAGCTCCATCACGATAGCCAACAATCTTGTGTATCATACCAAAGCACATTGAGACCCAAATCATTTTGTATGGGAAAAGATGAATCCAATAGAGATTAGTCTAATTTATTGTAATACTAATGAAAATGTGGCTAACAATGTCACAAAGCCTCTCATAAAGACAAAGTTTGAAATATTTAGAAATTAGTTAGTTGTTGTAGAGAACAGATTTCTTCATTAATGGGGAGTGTTAGAAAAATAATGGAGAAATTATAGAGATGAATGTGAGAGTGAGGGAATCCTACTAATGTGATCATTATCTCACCTATGAGTTGCATCACCATTTCCATTACTTTATCTTCCATTATTTTTATATGATGATTAAGTAACCTATTAAGTATTGAGCGTTCAATGACATGTTCAAAATAGTGCCCAAACACAAGAAAATTCTTTTGTTCACTATAAACTATGAAAATATTATATTATATGTTTTTTTTTTCCTAAGTAAAATTGATCTATTAATGAAAACATAATGTACATAGAGGCATCGGCCTCTGCGGTACTAGGCCAGCTATATGACCATTTTAAGCAGCAAGTCTTGACATCATGACTGCCCCAGTTGGGGAAACCAGTCCGAGAACGAGATAAGAAAAAAGTTCATTTTACCCACGCAGGGGCTACAGTTCCAGAATTCAAATTTTTTTATCAAAATTAACATTGTGTAAAGACTGTAAAATTCAGAAAGACTGCCCACTGTATAGTTCGAAATTAACTACAGTAAAACAGCCCAAGAAAACCAAAACTCGAAATCCAAGCTAGATGCAAGACCCAAAATTGACCATAGTGAAATGAAAATAAACAAAACTGAACTCAGAACCCGACACGTGACCTGGCATGCAACGACTAGGTGTCTTACTTTAGTGGCTTCTCTTCCACAATCAGACACCAGCCATATTATTTTGATCCAATATCCGCTGAATTCCCACCACCTGCAGTGTCCTGGGGCTCACGGTCCTCCACTTTTATTCCTTTGTCTTTGCGGGTGGCTTCGCCTCCCCGAGTCTGTTGTTGGCAACCGGACAGATTGTGCATGTCTCTCGGCGAGTGGCTGGAGCTCGAATCCCCTTGAAAGTTGACGAGTGATGGAGGAGCCAGGTTCATTTCCGAGCTGAGCTCTGGTTCAATGCACGAATCGATTACCTCTCTGAAGTCCACCGTGACGATGGCAATGATGACTGGCCTATTCATGGATCAGCAAAACCAGAATTGAGCTTGCTGGGAAGAAGTAGTGGAAGTGGTGTGTTGGGCGACTCCACCTAAACGTCGAACCTCGTGGGTGCCCATTCTACCTCGGCTGCTGCGAGTATCCGGATATCTTCCAAGGAAGTGGGAAGAGGAAGGGCTTGGGGGTGTGGAGGCGGACGGGGAAGTGGAGACAGAAGGGGGCAAAGACGAAGGACGAGTGGCGCCACCCTGACTACCACCTCACCTACACCGCATTCAATGGCGTTGGTACATGGTTCTTCGACTAGAAAGCTGCAACGAGCGATGAGTTTCAGGGGCAAGAGGCAGGGCAAGAACAACGGAGGGGATGTTGAGAGGAACAAAGGAATTCAAATTCGGGCCAGAGAGAGGGGCCAAGACCTCAAAATGCAGGTTGCAGAGAAAGGATTGAGATAAATGGTGACCATTGCCCAGGTCAACGTAGAAGAGGAGTCTGCAGCGTCTTCCCGTAGCAGTCCGAAGGCTCGGCTCTGCTGCAGAGGGGTGGCAAGAGCAACTGAAAGGCCGAATGGGTAATTGCAGGGGGTTTTGCTCCATATTTCTGAATTTGCAAGGAATTTCAAGGTTCTCACAACGGGTTGATGGCGCCGGCTGAGGAGCAGTGGCCTGCCTTAAATTCCCACAGGGGAAGGTGCAGGTTGCCATATGGGTCAGCCACCTGCTTGTTCAGCAGCCGATTTGCATTAATTGCTCATCTAACACCTGCATCCAAGGCAATATTATATTATATGTTATTGCTATATGATTTATATAATTTATTTGTTACAAGGTTATGTTTAACATTTTTTCCCTTGAATATAATTTGTAAATTAAAATGAGTAGGTCTTTTCTATTTTTCTCTTATAATGTTAAGATAGACACACTGCCTTAATTTCAATTTTAATAAAAAAAATGTGAAATCATTCATGTTAATAAAAATACATTGTAAAACAATGAAATGATTTTAACTATATTACATTAGCAAATGATATTTGGTATATAATACATGGTATCGATTTAATAATAATAAAAAATTTAGATACAATGTTATCCATAATAATACACCAAGAAATCATTTGTTGAATGATTTCGAAAATGGTACATTGCAAAATGATGTTTGATTTGTTGATCTTGACCATGATACATTGCAAAAATGATATATTCTATTGATTTTAACAGCGATACAATGCAAAATGGTGATGCAACATTAATTATATAATTTAATTGATTGATTTGAGCAATGATACACTGTGAAATGATACAATGCATTTCTTTAAGTGAGTATACAATTTAGAATGAACGAATAACATTAATTGATAAAATAAACTAGTAAAGTTATTAAATATGTTTTTTTGTGAATCAAAAAAACATAAAATATTGATAGATAATCATGATTACATGGATAGCAACAAAACTAAGAAGTTGGTTCTCAAAACCAGAGTTTCAAGATACTACAACATTTACTACAACTTTTATTAGTAAAACCATTTGACCTTAAGCCCTTATATAACCATAATAGACAAGATTCACCATCGTACCCTTGCCATGCATATACCCATCTATTGCACTTATAAAACAGGTATTGTGAGGAGTGACGCAAGATGAGAAATATTTTTCCATGTCGCTGCAAGCCCAGGAAAGGACAAGTGGTATGTCTAACACACACATTAATAAAAACATTTATCTCATAATACCTCCCACCATTAATGCTTGCAGATCCAAAAATACCTTACTGATCCATTACTTCCTCCCATCATGCAAATTCTGACTTGTCCATGACATATTTCCTCTTCCATGCCAACTTGCTTGTTGTAAAGGACAGTTGGAAGATCTGGCATGCCTTTCAACCTTGGACTATTAAATTCCATGCACTCACCCCATTGGGAAGCCAAGACTCATCATTCGAATTCTGATTCTGCCTACCAAGAATTAAATCCCTGTTAATATAAAACCTCAAAAAGAGACCAATATACTCCAATCACCACACTTTGAATGCACATATAATTGGCTTGTCTTCTAGCTAATATAGATCCACACAAGTTAGTAAATATGTTAAATGGAAAGACAAATTATATCAAATATAAAAATAAAATGAAAACAAATATGACTTATGATAAAATACAATGGAAATATGACAAACATAATATGCTAAAAAGTAAGACAGTAAAATGTAACTAAAATGAATAAGGAAAAAAATATTTTAAAAATAGAGATAAAATGTCCACAAATATGTGCAAATAAAATACCATGAATTAAATATTAAAAAAGAGAGATAAAATGTCTACATATATGTGAAAATAAAATACAAATAAAATCAATCGTAATATAATGAATGTATATTCTTTAATAAAATACTATGAATAAAATATTAACAAAGAGATAAAATGTCTACAAATATGTGAAAATAAAATACAAATAAAATCAATCGTAATATAATGAATGTATATTCTTAAAAACAAATATATAAAGGAAAATATATTATTAAAGTGAATTATATAATGAAGAGAAAAATCAAAATCAATTTTAGTTTTATATGTAGTTGCTCATAATTACAATTAATTTACATCCATTTTAAAATCCATTGAGATGCAAATCTTTTTTTTAACAAAGTTTTGCATTTTGATGAATTTGAATTCTCTAAATAATTAATAAATTTAGAGTTAAGATAAATTTAGGTTGATTATGATTTTCTTAAACAAAAAGGTTTTAAAACATAATTAAAGGTATAGAAGGTTAAAAAAAAATGATTTTCATGGACAATTTTTTTTTAACCATTATTACAAATTCATTAATCTCAAATTATTATTTTTGTGTTAGTTCAGTATATTTTTACTATGGAACACACAACATTAGCCTTCATTTAAACAAAAATTCATTTTATTTTTCAAAATGTAAAAAATGTAGTTTTAAATAAACAAATTTGAATTTATAAAACCTTAACAATATTTAAACGGCATGTAAATAATGATTTAATTATCATCCCATGTTCCATCTTAAATTTTCATAAGGATGTAAGGTTTAAATTGTTTATAATAGATTTGATTATCTTATTTTATATTTTAATAATTGAACCAAGGGCCGTCTTTTTTACGCCGTAAGGCGTTTCCCTCTGAAATCAACTTCCCTCCTTGTCTACCTATCATTTTGTGCACCACACGATTAGATGTTAGACGATTAAACAAATTTCAAGCGTTAGATCAATGGCTGGCAAGGGAAGAGACACGGGCGGAGCTATCGGCCTTGGAGCGAGCGGACGCATCTTCAAGGGAGTAAATTTGGAATTTGAAGGTCAGCAATTACAGAGTCAGGTGACATTCTGCAGGATTTTTTAACGCCATTGAAGAAAACTTCCAAGTCTATATTGAACCGATTATTTTTCTCATCTTCATTCGGGTGGGGAGTATCTTGTATAATCTGTTTCTTCATTTCCTTCATGTTTCTACAATGGCAATGGTGGCCGTCCTCATCGTCATGAGGTTAATGGCTATGCTCATCGTCATGAGGTTAATGGCTATGCTAGCAGCTCATTCTTGTCTTTGCTCTGCAAAGGCTGAGGAGTGGGATTGGATTGGTCGCTTGCAAGAAATGGACGGCATCTGTGCAGGGATGCAGAGGAGAAACAGAGGTTTTCGGAGAAAACTATTGTCCTCTTGCTCACAGTCGATTCCATTGAGGTATGTACACAATTACCCACCTTTATGGAAATTCCTTGCTTTCATTTTTGGGCTATTTTTAGTGTGTCACTGTGTTTTGATATCATGCATTGCTAGCTTTGTTGGTTGATAATCCTTTTTCTTTTATATTCCTGTAGTGTTAGAATCACAACAACTAATGGGTATGTATGATAGGTTTTAATCCAGTCACAACCAACTTGCTCTGGATTTTGGACTTCAATAATTTGTCACTGGCTGATTAGTGTGCTGAGAGTTTTGGATATTGAAATGGTTGTAGTCTGTCCCCAGCAAATGAGCTTAGGGTTTTAGGTTTTGGATGGGTTATAGTCAGCCCTAACAAATTTATGGGATTAGGGTTTTGGCTTGAAATTAGTCTATTCTGGACAGAGTGATGAGTTTTTAGGGTTTATTCTTCCATTGCCAAGAGTATATACGTTTGGAGTTCTTTTCCTTGGTAATGTACACTTTTAGGTCAGTTTTCACCCTTTGGGATGTAGATGTTACTGATTGATAGGGCTCTGAGTTTTAGGTCTTCCTTCTTGTGATGGATTTGGGTTTTTTGATCCGTGCAGGGCTCAAACCATTTGGTCAGGGAAGCAAGGAGGTCAATGATTCAAGAGTTGAAATCAATGCTGGATGCTAAAACTTGAAAAAGCTTGAAGCTGGCTTCTCCTCCTTGATGATGGTGCCTTGTTGGTCTTGGTGCCCCACCTGGATGTTATGTAACACGCTAAGCGTTTTCTTCTTTTAGCTTGAACACAGTTCCTGGGCAGTAGACAGAAGCCCACGCCATACTATTCATGATTATCAAATGGATGGGGCAGCCCCTCTTTCTGCTCCTTTCTTGGGCAGCCACATGGCTTTTCTGCTGGATTTTCCATGTTGGTTTGCATCTCACTATAACTCCAACCTTTTTTTTGGGTTAGAAAATGAAACGTTGATGCCGGAAAAATAAACAAATATACTAAAATACAAAACGTGCTGGTTTTTCTTCGTTGATTTGCATCTCACTGTAACTCCAAGCTTTTCTTGGTTTAGAAAATAAGACATTGATGACAGAAAAATAAACAAATGTATTAAAATACAAAACATTAATAAGAAGTGGACACCATATTTTAACTTGACCCTGGTTTCTTTGTTGGATTTTCCAAGTGTACATATGGTTATCATTCCAAAATATAACCCAAAAAAAACATTAACAACATATAAACACCATATTTTTTTCCATGCGTACATCTAGCTATGATTCCAACACATAACACATATATCAAAACACCTAAATAACAGGGGACAACCTGGAAATTCTTGTGAAAAACCAACTAAATAACAAAGTTATTATTCCTAACCCAAAGGAAAATTAATTTTCCATCATCAAAAGGTTGTTAATTTTGGATCAGATTTTTTTAACCAGTAAGATTTTTAACGTATTGTTGGAATTATAAGTTTTAATAGGTTAAATGAGATTGTGGAGTTGTTTAAATGAGAATGAATTGCGTTCGCAGGGGTTTCTTTGAATCCGAGCATAAGATCATGTGTTCCCCAAAGCCAGGATTTCAATTTCTGCCTCGTTATTTTCTTTCGGTTCAGAAAATTGGGAGACACCGCCAATAAGTTTTGATTGTGATCTCTTAAACACCTGCCCCTACCATCCCTGGATTTTCTTTAGATGCTTCTTCAAAATTAAACTGCATCATGTTATGGCAGTCTACACTGCTCCTGTTTTCGAGTTTGGATGCATATGGCTATCCCTTAACGTAAAGGATTTCAATACATTAAATAATTTGAGGAACAGATATATTTTACACACAATAATATTTGTATATTACTTTTCAAAACCAAATTACATCTCATAATATTGGTATATTACAAACCAAATTACATCTCATATGATTATAAAATTAAACAAATTTTAGATTAAGAAACTATTGTTGAAAAAACATCTCAACAGAATTTAACAATCACAAACAAATTTCTAGACAAATTTCTAAAGTAAACGTTATTTCTAACTCAAATTGATCAGCATTCAAATGGAAAGCTTTTAACTTTTTTATGGGCTTATGAGATTATCATATCCATGAAACGAGGTTATGCTAGGTTTTCTAGCGTTGCACCAATATGTGAAAACAACATTCGTGGGATTTTCAGCTGATAGATCCATTTGCATTTCTGTTGCAGAGTTTTTGTGTTGCCACAGATGGGGTGAAGCTTCTTTTGCTATATTTCTTTTATATGAAAAGGATTTATGTGTTTTTTCTTTGGTGAAGTGTTTTTTGCAAATGTGTACAACTAACTTGTAGTGGACTTTCTGGTGTCCATATCTCCAACCATATCTGCATGTGTAAATCTTTCAAGCACGGTTTCATTATGACCAAAAAATAAACAATAATGACTAGTACCCTTAAGATATCTCAAAATCCATTTTATTGCTTGGCAATGTTGTTTTCTTAGATTGGCAAGGAACCTGCTCACTACTTCCACTGAATATGCAATGTCTGGTTGTGTGCATACAATGACATACGTTAAGCTACCAATTGTTGAAGCATAAGGAATCTTTCTCATTTCTTCCTTCTCCTTGTCATCACTAGGACATAACTCAATACTCAACTTGAAATGGGTTGCAAGGGGTGTACCAACTGGCTTGGCAGTCTTCATATTAAACCTAACAAGCGCCTTCTTGATATATTTTTCTTGTGACAACCACAACCTTTTGTTTTTCCTGTCATGCATGATCATCATGCCCAATATCTATTGTGTTGGACCCAAATACTTCATTGCAAATTTGTTGCCCAAATCTTTCTTCAACCTATTGATCATATTTTATCATGCCCAACAATCAACATGACATCCACATATAACAATAATATGATATACTTTCCTTGATCACACGTCTTGATATAGACACAATGGTCAAATTCCAACCTGTGAAAACCATGTTCCAACATGAATGAATCAAATTTCTTATACCATTGTCTAGATGCTTGTTTCAACCCATAGAGGCTCTTCTTCAACCTGCAAACTAGGCCTTCTTTGCCTTTTTATATGAAGCCTTCTTATTGCTCCATATAAATTTCTTCCTCCAATTCACCACAAAGGAAAGTAGTGTTTACATCTAATTGTTCACATTTTAAGTCTAAAGCAACAAAAAGACCAAGAATGACTCTAATGGATGACATTTTAACAACGGGTGAGAAAATTTTAGTGAAGTCAATACCACCCTTTTGAGAAAATTCCTTCACCACCAACCTTGCTTTATACTTCTCCTTCTTTTCATCACCTTCATGCTAAATCTTGTAAACCCATTTGTTTTGTAGAGCCTTTCTACTTTTTGGGAGATTTACCAACTCCCAAGTTTTATTTTCCAGCAAAGAGTTCATTTCTTCCTCCATTACTTTCTTCCATTCTTTATTGTGTTCAACTTTACAAGCCTCTTGAAACAAATTAGGCTCACCTTCATTAGTTAATAGGATATAGTTTGAAGGAGGATACCTTTGTGAAGGCTTATGAGGCCTAGAATATCTGCGAACCAAGTGCGGTGGTGCATTATCAGGTTGTATCTCTTGTAAAGGTTCTTGCAAAATTTCTTCTTCTTGATGTTCATCACTTTCCACTTGTTGTTCTTCTTGCTTTTGACTCTTGTTGTTCATTTTCTTGGTTTGGTAGGATGATTTCCTTCTGCTCTTCAAACTTGTCAATAACTTTCTTGACCTCTAGCTCACTTATAGTCCTCTTAAACATTTATGACTCATTAAATATAACATCCTTACTTCTAATAATTTTATGTTTGACTGGATCCCATAGACGATAACCAAATTCTTCATCCACATATCCGAGAAAAATGCATTTCATAGATTTATCATCTAGCTTAGTTCTATTTTCTTTGGGGATATGTACAAATGTTTCGCATCCAAATATTTTCAAATGAAAATAATTCAACTTCTTACCAGTTCAAACTTCTTCAGGGATGTCGCCATCCAAGGCTGTAGTTGGAAATAGATTTATAAGATATCAAGTTATCCTTACAACCTCTGCCCAAAAATGCTTCTCCAGACAAGAATTGGACAACATACTCCTCACTTTCTCCATAATGGTGTGATTCATCCTTTCTCTGATGCCATTCTGTTGAGGAGTACTACACACAGTCTTCTCATGCTTTATGCCAAACTTGTTACAATATTTCTTGAATGAATTTGAGTAATATTCTCCACCATTATATGTTCTTAGACACTTGAGAAATTTTTTAGTCTCTCTTTCAACAACAACATGGAATTTTTGAAATATTTCAAACACTTCACTTTTACTTTTCATAAGGTAGGCCCAAACCTTCCTGGATGCATCATCTGTAAATGTTACAAAATATGATGCTCCTCCTAATGACTTAATGTTAACAGGCCCAAATACATCTGAGTGTATCAATTCTAACAATTTTTTCTTTCTGTCATGACCACTTCTAAGGAATGAAACCCTTCTTTGTCTACCATATATGCACTTCTCAGAAAGATCAAGATTGTAGCATTTCAAACCTGGTAGTAAATTTTTACCAACAAGGATTTTTAAGCCCTTCTCGCTCATGTGACACAAGCGCCTATGCCACATATCTATTTAATTTCCTTTTTTGTGACAACAACCAAATCTAATTTTCCTATCATTGCCTTCAATGTATATAATGTTCCTTTCTTGGGTCCTCTGGCCACAACCAATTCTCTTTTGCTAATTTTCCAGCCTCATGTTCCAAAGCTTGTGGAATGCCCTTCATCATCCAATCATCCAATCAGAATTCTGGTTTTGTAAAACACTTCCAGGGCTTGCATCACATTTTGAATTGGATTACATTCTGTCAACAATTGTGATTTGTAAACTTTACTGTTCGGTTGACAATCCACATGTCTGATAATCATTACCATGGGAGGAAGATAAATGGTCCAGGATTCATGCCGGGACCTCTCAAGGGAATAATATCAACTCCAACACTTTGTATTACTGATAGTCACTAGACTCTGATAACCATTACCTTGGAAAAATAGAGCACTCTAGGATTCATGTTGGGACCTCACAAAGGAATAAGTCATTGAAGTGGAGGTTGGATTCACAATTACCGCATGGTACCTTCGTAAACAATGCCTAAGTTAATTTGGGCTGCCAGGATTTGTAATACATTTTTATTTGGGAATTGAAATGGGTCAACATGGAATCAAGGTCTGAATCACTGATTCACATTTGTTGGAGAATGATAATATAGAAGTCAAACTGCCAACCACCACTGGACGGTCATAAATAGCATCGAAGGTGTTTTGTCTGGAGGATTAATAGAAGTAAAACTGCCAACCAACACTGGAAGCTCATGTATTGCATCAAAGGTGGCTTATTTAACTGTTGAATGACTTCTTAATGTTCCAAAGTTTTCTACAGTTTCAATAGTTCCTAAAGTATAGTTTGCCATAAATTATAAAGGAAACATGTCTTACTGGCTCTTGGGCATATGTTGTGTAGTGGCATTATGGCATCATCTTTGTTGTTCAAGTTTCTGCTGTGTAAATAATTGACTTGTTTCCAGATTTTTTGTGCACTGACTATTGCAGCCTATAGATGCACCATAAGACAAGTTACAACAAATATAAAGCAGAAGAGTGTTTTTCCTTCACACAGTTGCTATGTAAACATCCAGCCAAAAAACCATGCCAAGCCCCTGACATCCATACAATTTTGAAAAGAAATAGGGCTTTTTGATAACACAGTAAAGCTCAAGGAAAAAAATACTACCATATATTTCTAGATTTTCAATCAATACATGGTAATATAAAATTCAGGCTTCAACAAATAATTTGGGCCTTGGATCTTCAGATAATACACTCTAAGCTTATTTATCCAACTTCGTTTTTTCTTGAATCAAGTGGCAGTAACACTAAGCTACATTGAGTTAACAACAGAAAAATTTTAAATTGAGTAACACACATTCCAAGTTATCCCAAGGCCTTGTGCAGCAATTATCCCAGAATTACCCCTTTCTAACAAGAGGCAAACAAATAATCATGTTTATCAAGGATAGCAAATGTAGGAAATACATCAACTAAAACATGCAAGATAAATATAAAGAATGTTAGATTTTTTGTTAATCTTCACATATCCTCTGAACCTGCATCTCCTAGAAAGCAAGGTTTTGTCTTACTGTCTATGTAAGGACAGCTGAATAGTACTTTAGGAAGGTTAACTGACCCTTGCTTTATGAATATCCCTTTAGGAAGAAAAAATCATTTTAGCCTTTATCTATAAAGAAGTATTGAATACATTTAATTAAATAATAAAAAATATATAATGAGGCAACAAAAATTGTCACAAAAAAAGACAGACAGAGGAGAATGCAACAAAGAAGACATCATAGTAATCAGGCAACAACTTGAATAGATAAATTGTAGTCACACTCTGTAAGTGTGGGAGAATTCCAGATAATGTAAGCTTGACTCATGCATTTTATTTCCAAAGCACTGCAATTCTCTATCGTATATTTTACTCTCTAATATTTTTCCACTGTGAATACATCATTCTTTCTCCTAAAATTAAAATATTTCAGTGGATGGTATGTCTTTTATTTGTTGTACATTCATGCCTTAATCAATAAATTTTATTCCAATTGCTGAGCACTCTAATGTTGCGAACACAAGCTCAATATCTCTCTTTGATCACTGCAATTTTTTCCAATATTTGATACCAAAGCTAATGGCCTGTTCATAAGAAAGGCCAGACTTTAATTTCCAGGTTCATTACCGATTTGAAAAAGAACAAGCAATACAACAAACACCCATGCAAATTAGAAGTCTCAAAGTACACCAGTACCATCGCTGTAGCTAGCTTGACTTTCTTCTTTGTCTAAAACAGATCTGGTTGTAAAATTTAATAGCATGGGATTTCATCTGGAAGCTGCAAATGGGAATTCCATTATTGAACAAGATCATTTAGCATTCTGGAAGAAGATGAAGTCAAACATACCATATGAACTGCTAGAATCAACAAATGGGAAAATAATAATCACAGGACTCTTACTTGTAGCATTTTGAGCATTAATGATCAAATGACTCACATCAACAGTGCCAAAACACCAAAAGAAAAATGGGGCACACGTGTGTGAAAATAAAGCTATAACTGTGAGATTTGTTTGAAGGAACTTCACCAAATAAAGAGGAGGCTCCTAATATGTAGTCAAACACAACAATCAATTGAAATTCAAGCTGTTTAACATTTATGAATATCAAGCTGTCATCCTAAGATATAGCTGAGGAAGTTTTCACAAATAAAGATAACAACATAAGATGTGGCCAACAACATCAATCACTTCAAAAAATTGTTAGAGATGCTAGCACCTGTTGAGGCACCAATACAAAATGTACATGCAGTCATCGCCTTGCTTGCATTACTAGCCTAATCTTATGACAGTCTGGTCACTTCATTTGACGTAGAGCCCAGATCGCCATAATAATGCAAGAGAAGGCATGAAAGAAATATTCAAGGTTGATAACAAAAAACACAATTTTCTTTCAGCAAGTAGGAACAAGAAGTTCGAGAAAAAGGTTGTTGATCTGACACGAAAATGAGATTCACTCGCAATTATATTTTTTGTTGCTAAAATAGCAAGGTATAATTCATTTATTGCAGAAAGCAATGGCACCCCACCAAAGGAGCATTGGAAAATGTTTTCAATTGAAAAGGAGGATAAAGCAAATGTGGCAACATACTTCAGGTAGTCTGAGCCTACTACTTACATCGATGCTCCACTGGTTGGCGCCCTTGCATTTTTCTGTGGTCATCCTTCTTGGCAAGCATGTGAAAATTAATGTGCACCAAATTCCTCTCACATAATTGAATATATTTGTACTCAAAATCTCACCCCAATGAAAAGCCCAAATAAACTATGCACCTGGCAAAGTGCACAGGCAGGCACAGTGGATGCAGGAAGCTTGCAATGGCGGTGGTTTAGGCATTATCTGATTTTCATGGCCTCCATGGCTAAGTGGGTAGTACACAATCAAGCACACTGGATGCAGGATCTTGAGTTTCCAATTGTAATGGCGGTGGTTTATTGTATTTTTTTCAACTAAAAAAATTGTGTTTGGAGCAGTTTTCATATATATATAATTTTGCTTGAGATTGGACCGCATTTGGAGCAATTTTCATATATCTATAATTTTGTTTGAGATTAGACCTCCCTACTTAACTATTAACCATTAAAATACGTCCTAAAAACTATTGAAAATGTTTGAATGGCTAATTGGTTCGTTATAAATCTAGTAACTGATTACGATGCAATGGGAAAACACCTTCAACATCGCTCGAACCTGCGCCCAAATGGAGACCTTGAATGTATTTGTTTCGCCAGGCGCTGGGAGCTGCCAATGCAGATAATTTATAGCAGCACGGGGTGGGATTCGTATGCATGGGCCTTCCGGGAACCCACCAAAATGGTGGATGTCATTGTTCACAGAGTATAATTTACCTTACGCCTAGGGCACAGCCTGTCGGGATTCTTGTGATGGATTTGGGTTTTTTGATCCGTGCAGGGCTCAAACCATTTGGTCAGGGAAGCAAGGAGGTCAATGATTCAAGAGTTGGAATCAATGCTGGATGTTGTGGATCCTCAGTCAGCCAACAAGGGTGCTACTGGTTCCAGTAGAAGAAAATTTGA